>JANHFT010008277.1:115341-129780 GCA_032467955.1 Pseudoxenodon macrops | reverse complement strand
CTTTTTCTGGAGGGCTTTGGACGATGTGATCAGGAAAGTTGGAATAGAGAGAAATGTTTCTCCGTAGAGTTTGTGGATGGGGGTTTCCCTTCTCCAGTGCCTGGCTTTTATAGAGGACAGATAGAAGGAGCAGAATATTCTATATCTGCTGAGGCAGCCAACTGCCTCCCTCCTCCTCCTCCTCTTCCTGTCTTCTGACAGTTCACTTGCCTACATCCAGTTTCTGATCCCCTGTAGCTGCCAGACTGATGCTTCACAGACATGGACGTTAGAAATATGTCTTGTCTTCTCCCACAGAGAAGGCATTCACTTTTGTAGATACCATCAGGCTGTGGCCCTTGTTCCACTGTGTTGGAAGAGTGGAGGGAGAGCTGAACGTCATAGCAGAACAGGACTCTTGAGCCCTGGTTTCTCCATTCCCTATTTTGTTCATTTGAATGTCAGCCTTCTCTACCTGGTGGCTCTTTAGAAGGGTTGGACTTCAGTTCCCATCATTTATGGAAGTGGGCGTCCATCACACGTGAACACACCTGGTTGGGAAGGGTGATCCTACCCAAAGGGTTGGCAAGTGATGGTATCTTACTGATTCTTGGACATATTTCTCTACATCTATCATGATACAGTTCCAATACAATTTATTTTTGCTTACTAAAATATTACTTAGGCTTTGGAGTGCTTTTGGACTTCTTGTGAGAATTGTTTAATCGTAGCCAGGAAGAGAAGTTACGCTGTGCAAGTATACCTAGCACTGATTCGGCCAATTTTCAGGGAAATGGAATAATCTATGTGGGTCCTTGGTGCTCTCTGAGCTTGGTTGTTATCTTGCAGACATTTCATTACCCAACTAGGTAACATCATCCGGGCTAAGAAAGGGTTTTGCATTGATAATATTATCTAATTGGATAATGAAACATCTGAAAGAAAACAGCCAAGCTCGGAGAGCACCAAGCACCCCACAGTTCAGTCCTGAGGTACAAATATTCTTTCAGAAACTGAATATATTGGGCTGGCAGTTCAAAATCTGGGAGGTGATGGGCTAGTTGATTGGATTGGGCTTCTGCGACCCAGTGTGGAAACAGCTTTGAGAATTGGAGATACCCTCCGTCTGTCTGTCTTCTCCTCCTTCCTCTCCATGTGTCAAACTCCATTCCATGCCTCTTATGTTGTGTTTCTTCCCTCCCAGCCCCCTGCAGTGGCCGACGAAGACCTACAGCTCCAGCTAGCCCTTAGCTTGAGCAAAGAGGAGCACGACAAGGTTAGACTGCTACCATGCCACCCCACTCAGTTCTTCCTGAAATAATCAACTAAACTCCTTTCTCTGAGCTAGCCTTGACCTCTCACACTTTTCTAACTAACGTGGGCATTCTCTGTCTCTCCAAGTCCCCATCCAAAGCAGAGCGATGGCAACAATCTGTCCGTTTTCAGCTTTAGGCTTCATTTATTGTCCACTACCTGGGTGAATTGTCTATTCTTCACTTGGCCAGTTTCCAAGTTTCTCCCAGTGAGAGGCTCGGTAATAAAACTGGTCAATTCAGGTATCCTAAGCGTGACCGAGCTAGGACTCAAACTCAAGCCTACTAAGACATTTGATGAGTGTCTCCAGAAGCTTGGACAAAATATCTTGAAAATGTACTGTACCTATGAGCTGTTGATGGGGAAAAGGGATCAGACACTCAATTGAAAAGGAAAGCCATTTGGAACAAAGAGTTGGCATTCTTGATGTCTTTTCAGATGTCTTTTCTCACCTTAGCTGAAGATGAGGTGGAAAAGCAAGAAAAAGAAGACCTTTAGCGTGTTATTTTACTGGATTTTACTGGATTCAGCCAGTAGATGAAAGATAAAATACTAGAAATTCAGCCAGTAGAAATCCTGGAATGACAAGTTGACGCTGAGATTGCTGGCCACCTTGAGGGCCATATACTTAGTTTGGATCCTGAAGGGGAGTTGCAGTGAAGAGAAGATGCTTCCACTTGGACTCCACTTTTATTGGCAAAAGCAGCCAAAATTCAGGATTCCCATTATTTGGCGGGAACTAGTTCGTTGGAGGGTTAGAACAGCATCTCGCTCACTTTCTCTCTCTCTCTCTCTCTCTCTCGGATGTTTTTTTTTTCTGAAGATAACTTTTCATGCAAAACAGAAACAACAGTAGCAGATGCTTCAAAGTTGATCTGAATCCCTGGCCAAGCTGCTGCTCCATCTATATTCTGGCTCTTGCTCTCTCCTTGCCAAAAGGTGAGTAACCGCCTGTCACTTTCTACTGCCTCCCTTAACGCCTCTCTCCTTTTCACAACCCTCTTACAGGAAGAGCGGATCCGGCGCGGGGACGACCTTCGCCTCCAGATGGCCATTGAAGAGAGCAAGAAGGAGACGGTACCTGCCAAGGAAGAGGTGAGGTGGAAGAGACAAGCAGGGAGCTGCCTACCATGATGGTTAAGCGGGATCTCCCATGGGAAGGGGTGATGTGGGCGGGAGGAGGGCAACGTGGAGCCGCAATCGATTCCTTTTGTGCCCCACGGGGTCAAAACTCCGAGAGGCATCTGGCTGGCAGTTCCTGAATGCTCAAGTAGAAGACTGCTAAGTCTTCTTTCTAAGTCACAAGTTACTTAGAAAACAGGGGTTTTAGTTCAGAGCACTTCCAAGTTTATTACTAGGAGTTCCTCAACGGTTCATTTATGTGAACGACGTTCGGCGTTACGATGGCGTTGAAAAAAAAGTGACTTGTGAACCATTTTTCACACTTAACGACTGCTGCAGCACCCCCATGCCCACCTGATCAAAATTCAGATGATTCATATTTGCACGTCTCCCCGGGTGTGTGTGTGTCATATGATCACTTTATGCTACTTTCTGACAAAGTAGCAAAGCCAGTGGGGGAAGCCAGATTCACTTAACAGCCATGTGTTACTAATTTAACAACTGCAGTGGTTCATTTAACAACCGTGGCAGGAAAGATTGTAAAATGGCACAAAGCTCACTTGACAAATGTCTTGCTTAGCAACAGAAATGTTGGGCTCAGTTGTGGTCATAAGTCAAGGACTACTTGTACATGCTACCTATACACAAGAATCTGATCTACTAACGGTCAAGGCAAATTGGCGCCAGATAAGAGCCAATGGAATTCAAAGAGTTCTGGGCTTAGATTAGTGGAACAACAACTCCAGATTGATGATGCGCTTGACCCCGCCCTCGGCCTCAACCTGGTCATCTCCTACAAGACCCATGATTTACTCTAGGAAAAACACCTCTTAGCCATCTTGTGAAATAGTCATTATTTTATGGGCACATTTTGCATCCCACTTTTCTGCCCCAGAGAGCCCTCAAGTCAATTAATACCATTTTGTATCTTCTTCCAAAGAACTCTATATGTGGAAGCTGTGTTTTTTTACCTTTTATGTTTTAAATTAAACCAAAAGTGAATATAAATCAAAATCTCTCCCTTGATTTCTGGGTGGTTTGCAGTTTATGTAATAATGTCAGAGTTGAAAGGACTTTTGACAACTTAAATGGCACTTCCAAAATAAAAGAAACCCAGAAGTAGACCTTTGTGTAACGAAGCCTCTGAATTCAGTTACTAAGAGAAAAGTGCCTAGCTGTTGCAATGGACTCTGGTTCATAATAAATAGTCAAGCAAATATACCACTTCTAAGTTAGAACAAAGATTTTTTTCATTTATTTGGCATATAGCATCTACAGAGGTCATGCAACCACTGACATACAACAGTAATAAAATGTAGTATCTACAAACGCAAATATAAGTTTGTTTGTTTGTTTGTTTGTTTATGAAATTTATTTGCCGCTCATCTCGTATCCAACGACTCTGGGCAGCTGGCAGCATAAAAACAGAGCATTAAAAAACATTAAAATCAACAGTCATAGAAACACAGCAGATAAAATCATTAAATAGAGCATCAGCAAATACATATAGGACCTATATATAGGTCTACCTTTAGGGTTGAGTGTGAATCTGTGTCTAGTCCTAGTCCTCATTTCTAACTAGATTCCAGCAGGATGCTCTAGTCTAGACCACGGGTGTCAAACCCGTGGTGTCACATTGTCGTCACGTGACATATCGTGACTTTTCCCCCCCTTCGCTAACCGGCGGTGGGCGTGGCCAGCTTGTGATGCATCCGGCCCGCAGGTTATAAGTTTGACAACCTGCTCTAGGCCAGGGAAAGGGAAGAAACCACTGGATGTTAAGTGGAACAGTGAAGGTGCGCTATTAATTTTTCTCTTTCCCACAACCATCTTTTATTGCCTTCTCTATCACCCAGTCATCCTTGATGGACCTCACTGATGTCTTCGCTGCTCCTCCACCTGCTGATCCGTGGGGCACTCAGCCTCCTCCTGTTGACCCTTGGGGTGGCGCTGCCACAGTTGTACCCACAGCTCGTACGGACCCGTGGGGACACCCTGCTGCTGGAGCAGCCCCTGCAGGAGATCCATGGGGGACCTCCGTATCACCTCCTGTACCCCCCTCGGACCCCTGGGGAGTCCCGCCAGTCCCCAGCTCTGACCCCTGGAAGACTGAAGGTAAGATCCAAATCTGGGCAGGATCAGATGTTTGAAACATTCTTCATCACCATTACTTTTTAATGATGTTGTACTTGTGTGGGGCTCCTCTTCTGAAAATATATCTTAAGAGGAGGGGGTAGGCAACATGGGGTCCCATTGCATTTCATAAGACCTTTGGAGGAGGCTGTTCATGACAGGTGTCTCCTCTCCTGCGAGCTGCTCGGTGGAGTGTAGAGAAATGAGTGTGGAGCAAGGGTAGGCAACTATGGCACCCATAGGTGCTTTTTCAGGAGGCAACTGGACTTACTTGGTTTTTTTTTTTCTTTTGAAGACATTTCGCTTCTCATCCAAGAAGCTTCTTCAACTCTGACAGGATAGTGGGGGAACGGAAGGATTTACATTCCTTGCATACAGTTGGTCACTTGCATCCTTTTAGAGGGTTCTTGAAGCACTTGGAGGTTTATCTGTGTCCTCAGGATCACCTGAGTAATGCTCCTGGTTCCAAAAGTTGACTTTTAGCTATACAATTTGAGATGAACAGCCTTTGAATGGTGTAGGAGTAGAAATGAATTTCCAGAGGAAAAACTGCAGACTGCAGAAACCAGGAGCTCTACTCTCAGGTGACCTTTAGGAAACAGATAAACTTTCAAGTGCTTCAAAGACCCTCTAAAATGGGTGTCGGCAACCCATGGCTCCAGAGCCGCATGTGGCTCTTCGATCCCTCTCCTGCGGCTCCCTGCTGACCTGTTCATGTGACCTGCTCTCTGCCCCAAGGCACTGGCCGAATCCAGTTGTGGCTAACACAGGGGGTGCCGGGGTGGGAATGGGATATGGGAGGAGGGTATGATGTGACTGGGTGGGAGTGATGTTGAGTTGGCTACCCACACCCAGGTTTTGTGGCTCCTGGTGGTTTTTTTATGTAGGAAATGGGTCCAAATGGCTGAGTATTCAAGGTTGCAGACCCCTGTTCTAAAAGGATGCAAATGACCATCTGTCTGCAAGGAATATAAATCCTTCCATTCCCCACCATTCAGTCAGAGTTGAAGAAGCTTCTTGGATGAGAAGTAAAATGTCTTCAAAGAAAAACAAAATCCAGTTACCTCTTGAAAAAGCATCTCTTGAGACTATTGGATAGCAGCACTTCTTCCTTGTGTCATAGTGCAAAAGTTTCATTGTTTCTGCCTTTGCCTTTCCTGTTTCTTAATTAGAAATGCTATTTTTAAATCAGTCTATTGAAATATTTCACTTTTTGAATTCTGCAGTTATCAGCTACAACCATGTCACACACTTTGTGTATATAACCAGAAATCTGACAGTATCATACTATTCCGAGTAACGCTATTTTTTTCCACGAAAAGCGGTTTGCCTTTTAATAAGATTTATTAGTTGGAAAAGATGCTTGGTTTTTGTTTTTGTTTGCTACTGAAGACTAACAAATTAAATCTTGCCAAGAAAACTGTAGGACATTGACTCCAACATTTGCCAGAAGTCAATATTGACTCGAAGCCACCGCTTTTTTGCAACGATTTTGTACTGCAATTAATCATATTGCATCGGCTAGGCACTCGCCGCTTTTTTCCTCTGCTTCCAGCAGGCGCCCTCGCACGCAGTTCCTTTTCCTCCAGATGACACGGAAGCTTCTCCCCCGGAACCGCAAAGATCTGCCGATGGGACGTTCTTCTTTCTCTTACTCGGCCAATAGCAACCCCCGCCTTTAAAAACTCCACTTCTGATTGGGCCTCTGGCAGTGTGACGCTCTTTGAAATTTGTAGCGGGCGCCACAAGTGGAGCTATTTTGCCGATGTTCCTGCCGCGTCCGTTGCTGGAAGAAAGAAAGGCTGGATCTGTGCCGGGTCCGGAAGAAACTGGCTGCCCCTCCGCGGGAGCAGTGAATGAGCGAGCGACGGTGCTTTCATGAAAGAAGGACGATCGGTGTCTGTCTGGCTCTTTGATCGTCAGACGGTGGGGACAGTGGTGAGTTTTTACAACCTTCAAAGTTTCATTTTGCTCTCGGTGGATTCAGTGGCAAGTAACGGTCAATGTGGACCGCAGTTCCGGAACATTATGCCCTCCCAGCACGGTTTCGGTTAGGAATAATAATTGTAGTCCAATATGCTTAGAGGTTTTGAAAGGAGGCTGATATCTGAAGTCTGGATTTGTACAGCGCGCTTAACTTGGTTGGCGAAATAATCCGCTTTGCCATTTGCATGATGCGTTGAATCGTAAATTCGTAAACGCTACGCAAACGTCTACTTGGGACCCCATTCTGGATTTAGATATATACTGCATAACCAAAGTTACATTGAACCAAATTTGCACGTGCAAATATCGCATCTAGATGGTTTGGTTGATTTTGCACAAATACCGACTCGGTGCTGTTATTCCACCCTAAATGTCTTTCCACCCTAAATGTCTTTCCTTCCAAATGGTCTGTAAAGTGGAAAAGAACATGAAGTACCTGCTAGTGATGAGATCACCCCTGAAGGATGTTTTGATGGGTTCACTTTTAAGTTTTTGTCCAGGTTGTTTTGTCAAGATGGACATCTTGCAGAACACCACGGTAATATATTTAAAATTTCAGATCCTAGTAATTAGGGTTCCATACCAGTTATCAGCTCAGCCAGTTAAGTCATATTTTGCTTCACTTGTAGGATCAACTACTAGTTGCTGAAACCTCAAATCTGTGTTTTATATATTGTATTGCAAAAGTTGACTTGTACTGTTTTTGAAGGCTTTTGTTTGGCCAGGCTTTTTGCTGATATTCTGTTCTTGTTTGAGCTGTTTGTAGTAAATTGCATTATTTGCTCTGGGGTTTGGTTTATAGATCAGGAAACAATGTGATTTGTAATATATAGCAAATAAATGCCACATTGTATAAGTAAATTGTTAATATCTCTATTTGTGTCCTGTATGCCAATTTTGGCAGCAAGATTAAGCATTTACAGCAGAGATTTTCAAGCTCTGCAGGTTGAGTTGTATCCTTGGGAGTTACAATCAACTTAGAAAGATGATAGGGACACTTGGGGGGAAAAAGAACACCCATGTGCAGCAAGAGGGAGTGCTGTCAAAATGTATTCTGGAAAGCAGAAGATTTGTTTTTTGGCCAGCCATAATGTCAATGAAAATAATAGTTTCATTTGTTAGGGAAGCAGTCAATTTGTTTTAACATTTTAAGTTGCAATTCAACAGCATTTGAAAATCCGGGTAAATTATACAGTATATATTTTATAGTAAATGTATATAGTAAATGTCTATTAGTAAATAGTAAATTAGTAAATGTCTATAGTAAATGTCTATTTACTATATTTTATAGTAAAATTGTAAATATTTTACAATTATTAGGGTTTATTTTTTAAGTATTTAAATGGCCGCTTAACTGAGACTATGGGGTTTCAGATAGTGAACACAAGGAAAAGAAAGAATATAATTAACCAAAAATAAAACAAGCCATCAAAGTTACTAAACAATAACATGGTGATTAGAATGGCAATCTTGCTTTTCTGTGACTTTATCCAACAGTTATTTGTTGTGTTTTGCAGGCTAAAACATGTTGTGTTTTGCAGGCTAAAACACGTTGAATATGCTGGATCCTATGGATTCATTCGAAGAGAAGGCAAATAAAAAGGTCACAGAATTTATCCAGAATGTTCATAATATACATTTTGTATGGATGGATGAGATTCTTGAAGAAGCTATCAAGATGTTTCAGAGGTAAGAACTAACAAATTGCTAGGAATGGTACTAAAAAGGTGGGGTTTTTTTGTATTTACCCATCCAAACAATAATAGCGCCCGGAAACTCTTCAATCTCAAATTCTTAATGTAAATCTTTATAAACAATAGGAGAAAATCATGGAATATAGGAAATGATTTTATTTATATTCAATTTAAACATATATAAAAGTCAGTAGTTTTGGTCCTGGCAATTTGTCCTAACTCCTAATTATTGTATTTGGTCATTTGCTTCTTCTAAAGTACTTTGTCATGTACTGAACAAAACTCTGAATCTGAACAATTAAATTAGTAGTCAGCAAATATCCTAGGAAAAATTGACAGGACTTTTAATAAAGGCACCTATCAAATATGGTTACATTGTTATTTCTTTTATCAAAGTAGTAGCTTTGATGGAGAACCAGAGCTGATGCCAAAAACCCCATCTCAGAAAAATCGTAGTAGAAAGAAATATCTCTCTTCTATTAAGAATAATCAACTTGCCACAAGAAGGTAGGATTTCTATTTCATGCTTGAATCTATGCAAATGTTTGGGTTATATGTACAATTCTAGTTGATGATAGAGGACTTGACAATATGTTTCTTTTGCCAGATCATCTAAAAGAAACAGTGCCCGGATAAGAGCTTCAAAGAGGATTTCCCAAAATGCTCAGCGCAAAAAAGAATTAGAAATTCAGAAAGCTGAACTAGAAAACATCTCTCCTTGTGTTCGTGTAACTAGATCACAGGCTGCCAGGTCTTTCAGGTCTCTCTCAGTTGCTGCTGTTAAGAATCCAGTTATTGATTTAGCCAAAGGGAGGATACCACTAGTAGAAATTAATGCCAATGACAGGCGCAGTGCAGAAGTGCAGATAGAAAAAACGCCACCTCAACTAGCAAAGGTTGCCTTAAGCCATACTTTGTCTTCGTCACCTGCTAAGACATCAAAACCCTTGTCTGAAAAGTCTGTGATAATCCAAGACACTCCAGAGGAAAAACTAAAACAAGAGGTGGGACGAACAGCATGTAAGTTGAAGATAGCAAAGGTGTCTCTCTATAAAACTATTGAAAGGAAAGAGCCCAGCGCTGAAAAATTATATCCACAGCAACAAGAAGATAAGCCGCTACCTGAATCCAAAGCCACTTTGAACTTAAATGAATCTTCACAAACGCCTACTGTTCCTAAGGGAAGCCGTCGCTCAGTGCGCCGAAGCCTGATGGGCAGAGCCTCCACAAGCTCTAGAGCCTCTCTAGCCAGCAGATACTCGTTAAGCACTCAAAGAGAACAAATGGTCTTGAGACGCAGTAGCAGGACTGTGTCCAAACAATCTATCCAGCAGTCATCTGTGCATACGCATGTTAAAAGTAAGTTTTTGTTTTCTTTTCAATTTTATAAGTTTCTTGGCCATCATTTCAAGTGTGGTCCTTTCAGAATAATTCAAAAATAAATTTCCCTATCAAACTATAAAAATACTGTACTTTTAAAGAAGTTCAATTTTTTTTTAAATTAGATACGAGCCAGTTTGGTGTAGTGGTTAAGGCATTAGGCTAGAAACTAGGAGACTGTGAGTTCTATTCCCATCTTATCTGGGTAACTTGGGCCAGTCAAATTCTCAGCCCTAGGAAGCAGGCAATGGCAAGTCACTTCTGAAATCTTGCCAAGGAAACTGCAGGGACTAGTTCAGGCAGTTGTCCGGAGTCGAGGCTAACTCAAAGCTACATCCCTCCCAAAGTTAGATATTGTTCTACTTTAAGAGTGAAACACAGCATGGTTTATTTAAAGTCTTAAGATGTTTTCAAAACTCAGAGTGTCCCTAAATGAAACAGATTGGAGCTATTCCAAAGAAGCCCCTCATTCTAATACCTCTGCCATACTGACCTTCATGGGGACCTAGTACGTGAGCACTCTGAAAATTTCTTGTTTTTAAATGTGTAAATGTTTTTGATGATGATGATTGTATTAAGTATTTACTGATTGTTTTATCATTTTGTATGCCACCAGAGTCACATGTTTGTGAGATAGATAGCTATATGTATTGGACAAATAAATAAAAGCACAGCTGAGTTAGCGTAATCTGGCTGTAGCTGGTTTTCTCAATGGAGAGGCATCTTAACGGGAGAAAGTTCATTCCTATAAACCACGTTTCTTTTAATATACAGATAGTCTTCAACGTACGACCACAGTTGGGACTAGAATTTGTATCATAAAATCATTGTGATCATAAATCAAGTCTGACCTGATTTTAGGACAATTTTTACAACAGTTGTAAAGTGAATTATAAGGTTGTTAACTGAATCCAGTTTGCCAAATGGGTGGGTTTTTTGCTGGAAAACAGCAAACCAAAAAATTGCAAATTGTACCATGTGACTGCAGAATGCTGCAATAGGTGTAAATATGAGCCAGATGCCAAATGTCTGAATTATGAACATGTGATGGTGAGACTGGTACAATGGTTGTAAATGCAAGTGATTTTCTCCAAGGCTGTCATAACTTTGAATCATTGTTAAGTCAAGGACCACCTTTAAAATTGATCCTTAAAAAATATCAGAAATTAACTGGCAAAAGTAGTTAAAACTTTAAAAAGCCAGTAAAAGAATATTTTAACAAATGAAAGAACATTCATAAGGGGATTAAAGTTAACTCAATAGCGATAACTCAAATTTCTGGTTTGAAAAAAAAAGGTCTGGTCTCAGATAAGAATATCGTAAAATTTCTTAAATAGGTTTCATATGCTTCAAACCCAGACTAATTCAGTGAGTTACCTTTTGGCATAGGTGTTGCTAAAAATGCAATAGAAAAAAGATATATTTGTAGTCGCTATATTTTATTTTAATGGTCTAGCTTATGCTGGGGATAAAATATTATTTGTGCTTTCAGCTCAGGCTGTTATAGAAGAGTTTCTGGATAAAGAAAGTACTGAATCCAGGTAAGCTTATTTCAGTCAAAGAGGTTTATGAAAGTAATAAATTCTTGATTGAAGATAGCTACTGTAGTTTTATATGGAATGTCTTTGATAAGCAGTTAATTTTATTTAAACATTTTGATTCATTTATTACATGGTATCAAAGAGATGCTCTGACATGAACAAAAATAAATAAAAATAAATACTAGATCAACAAAAGAAAGAATTGGTGGAAAGTATATCTTATATAAAAGCAAATGACTTCTATTTTCCTTATGTAGAACGACTAGAAAGAAGGAACAAGATATTTGAATATTGCCTGTGGTAATTAGAGCTTGCTTTTCACACACAGCGGTCTTTCAAATTCTTTCACCTTAGCTTTTCTACAATACAATCTACTTTTCAAAATAGATTCTTCTGCATTTTTGTGTGGCAATTTAATTATTCTCCATG
The DNA here is from genome assembly GCA_032467955.1 of Pseudoxenodon macrops. NCBI lineage: Eukaryota > Metazoa > Chordata > Lepidosauria > Squamata > Pseudoxenodontidae > Pseudoxenodon > Pseudoxenodon macrops. The sequence goes on along the minus strand of JANHFT010008277.1, from coordinate 118,202 downwards.
AAGCCTAATGCACAGTGATATATGTCAATGGGGTCTGGAATACCCTACCTAGGTCACTTTGGTCTACTTCTGGTTTGGAATCTTAAACTGCCAACCTCTGGAAAAAACACAATCTAGATAGAGGAAAGTTTTCACATGGAGTAACAGAACTCTCTAGAATCCGTGAGCTTTGCACAGTCTTTATTAAAATCTTACTATTAAAAATCTGTAGTTAATATATATATATATATATATATATAATTCTTTTTTCTCTCATAGATCAACATTAAATTCTATGTCTCATTCTCAGAAGGTAAGTGAAAATAGATGTTTATAAAAGCATGTTGATGTAAGCCGAGCATCCCTTCATAAAGTATTAATCAGCCACTTTGATAGAATGTATAGCTACTTCTAAGGTTGACTCTAACTCTCTGTATGTGTGTTTATATAAGCCATGCAAAGACTTTTGCATGGGATAAATTTACTGTCATTAACAAACGTTGCAAAGGATCTCTTTTGAATGCTTGGCTCTGTCCTTCTGTCTACTGAATTGCATTTTGGAACTTCAACTGGATAATTTCTAACTGATCAGATTTCATATATATAGTAATAATTTTCTGTCCCCAGGACAAAGTCACATCTGTAATACTACTGAGACTATTCACTGTCCCATATCAGAGCACATGTTAAATTGCAGGTAGCCATCTATAAATGTATTTTCTTAGTGTTTCCAAAGGAAACAATTACTTCATCATTAAATGACAGAAGTTTGACATTTTTTATGGTTGGTACCATATAATTGCTTATTAAATTTATAATTTCCTACATCATACTACATTTGTGAGCTTGTAGTATGGGATGAGAAAATTTGTATGCAGCTTACCCTTGGCCAAATGTAATTCTTCCTTGAGTAATGTGACTGAGACTGTAAAGCAGAGTCTGGCATGTAGCTAAGAACTTATACCTTTTCTTGCCAAGCCTTGAACATTTTGGTTCTCGGAACTGGGAATCTATGAGTGTGTATTGTACTATTCATAATAATGGAGAATTGTATAATCTCTTATATAAACTGTTCTGGAGGTGACTGGCACAATAAAAACAACTGTTCCTGTTTCACATTCATTAATTCTTTTACTATTATTTATTGTTTTAAAGCAGTTTGTATTAAAGTGACATGAACATCATATTTGTGACTGTCTAATTAAAAAGCTCTTTATTAATCTTTATTGTCACAAAGATCATTGAGGTAGAGAGAGATCCTGAAAGGATATACAAGTTATATCTTGGGAGCCTTATGATTCTTGCTAGTGTCAGATCATCTGGAAAGCAAACAGTTTTTGAATCTACCAAACTTAACCTGTGGTGAAAAATTTCTGGCTCATTTCTGTGCTTGATATTTCTCAACCAGGCATTGGACTTTGTTTTAATTATACTTATAAGAATTCTCTGCCACCTAAGCCTCATTGATTTCAGTGGGTAAAACGTAAATGTCAATAAAATCTTACTACATTCAGCTTGTAAGCATCTTACATTTAGGTTGAACCATTAAAGCAATAACTCAGTCAACTAATAATTCTATGTGATTTGCTTGGAAAGCAATTCAAAATATGATTACCTTTCTCATAGGTTGATGAAAATCTCAACAAAGCCCTTTGTTTTAATAAGACTGATATGCTAGAGACTTCCCAATCCAAAGAAAAACAACATAAAGGAGACAGAGAAGGTCAGTATATTGGCTAAGTTGCAAAAATAGCCAACTTTGAAGCAGATGGGACATGCCTAAGGAATACAAAACCTTCACCATATTTATTCAGTACTAATCCAGTTATTTGAAGGCTGGTTTAATAATAGTAATAGTTTTAATAAGGGTTTTCTTTCAGTGGGGAGGAGAATCCTCCATCTTCCATTGGTGATCAGATTTGATTTATACCCTACATTTTTGCTCTGAAGTAAAGCACCTAATAAAGAAAAATAAAGCCAAAACAATATAAAAAACTAATGCAAATTAAAATTAGCAATGTCACTCGTGCCTTAGTTAGTCTTTGTGGAGTACTGCAGTATCTTCTTCACGAAGCTGCTCTTGAAGACAACTCAAGCTAAAATTGTTCCAGAATGTAGCTGCCTATACAACATGGATGCCTCTGTCTACATCAATGCATCTCAGAACACCCATGTCACATTGCTACTATGTAAATTGCACTAGTTACCAGTAGGCGTCTGATTGCAATACAAAATATTAATGGCTGCCTGTAAATGCCTTTCATGGTGCGTCGGCTGGATATTTGCAAGACTGTGTTTCTAGTTACCTTTTGCCATCCTTTAAAACTAGAATTCCTGTGCTCCAGATTGGATCAATTAAACATTGCCACTTATGGGACCTAGGAAGCATGCTTTCCGTGTCTGCGCTATCAAGCAGCCTTCACTCTGAAATGCGTTTTGCCCTACTGGCCTTTAACAAGGTCTACAGCAGGGGTGTAAAACCCGCTCGCATCGTGGGCTGTATCATGACATATTGCGATGTTTTTTGCCTTTGTGGGGCTGGGCGTGGCCTGCGCTGGCCATATCTGGTCCATGGGCCGCCAGTTTGACAGGCCTGGTCTAGAGCATCTACTTCACTCCCAAGAGCTGGAGTGAACTAGATGAGTTTTGTGTCTAGACCTAAGTGCAGTATGCTTTATTAGTCTGTTATGTTTTATATTATTTTGTTTTCCTTTTTATTTTAAGGAAATATTTTAAATTTTTAACTCCTGTTAGTTGCTCAGAGTTATCTGGTAAGTGGGCAGCCATATATACTGTATTTTTCTTAGTATAAGACACACCTTTTCTCCCCCTAATTGGGGCTGATAATTTGGGTGCGTCTTATACTCCGAATGTAGCTTTTT
>JANHFT010008277.1:75840-105189 GCA_032467955.1 Pseudoxenodon macrops | reverse complement strand
GGAGGGAGTAGCAATGAAAAAAGCCTGCAAAGATTGCTTCACTCGCCTCGTTAGGTCTGAAAAAAAGCTTTGAAAAAGCTACATTCAGAGTCAGACCCAAATTATCAGCCTCTTTTGGGGGAGGAAAGGTGTGCCTTATACTCCAAAAAATACGGTACTTAAGCTCTTGCATTGCCTCACCACCCCACCCCCTTTGAAAATTCTGAGTAATTGGCACTATTATTTTGTATACACAGAAAACATTCTGTTCCTGAAATAAGATTAGGTAGAACTCTGGAATATCCCATCTTTTTTCCCCAGGCCTTACTGAACCAGTTGTCTTGACATTGACTCAAAAATATTTAAGAATATCTATTTCTGCTAGTCTATTTCAGAAAGCCTTTAACAGCCTAAATAAATGGCTGGAACTTCATAATCTAGGGAGGGGGGGAATCTTGATGCCCTCAGAAACTTTCCATCTTCCAAATAGGGTGGTTTATTTAGTTTCTGAATCCATTGCACTTTTATCTTGAAATGTGTTCGCTAGAGTAGAGAGGTTACCTTTTTTTTTTGTTGTTGTTGCTAAAACCACAATTCTGCTTTCGACCTTTCACCTCAGGGAGGACCTTTATAGTCACAATAAAAATGGCTACAGCTTTTCATAAGACCCTAAGATGAGCTTCTTCCTTCTCTTCCTCTATCTAGGAAAAAGAGAGGCAACGGTTAGAGAATCTGAGGAAGAAAGAAGAGGCTGAGCAACAAAGAAAAATGAGAATGGAGGAGAGAAATAGACGGCGATTAGAGGATATGAAACGGTGTGGATTTGAGTCCTTCTGACTGCCCCTTTTGTAATCTGTCCCGATCTTTTTGACTTTCTTCTAACTGGTCTCCTGTGTGCCCTCAGTAAACATGAAGCGTGCAGACAAAAGCAGTTGCAGGCTCGGGAACGAGTAAAGCAGTCAGAGGAAGAAAAGAAAAAACGACTTGAACAAAGGTTGCCCCAACATGAAAAGAAGAATGAGAAGGTAAATGCAGTGAGAGCTTTTGGGGAAGATGGGATCTCTACATAATATCTAGTGGTAAGATACTGCTAGCACTGTATCTTCTGCTAAAGTCAGGTGAGATTGTTAAAATTATGTTCTCAGCCCAGAACTATTCCCAGTCTTTATATTACATTACCATTTATACCAGATTTTTCAGACTTGTGCAAAGAAAATACCAATTTTTAGCTTTTATTTTCTTTTTTTTTAAACTTGCTTTTTAATCTGTAACAAAAGAGAAAAAGAAAATAATCCAACACAGTAATAAATGATGATGCAAAAAACCCAAAAGAATAAAACTAAACCTTGGAAAGAAGATAACAGTAACAAAAACAGAAACAATGATGTATACATAGAACAATTATATATGATCATAATAAACTCTTTTAAGTAGTAAACCTTGGCCACACAGAACCATGTTTATCATGGAAAGTAAATTTATCTGTAGAAACGTTTAACTCCGGTACAGCAAAACATCTGAGCTGCTGCTGTTCCCATCCGGAATAAATTCATGTTCTTCATATTTTACTAGGTTCTAAAATTTTCAGAATATAATTCTATACCTCATCCATATTTTGGATTTAGTTTTTTTCTAAGCTGCTGCTTTAGAGGCTGCCTTCCATGTATAGATCATAAGACCCTTTTATGGACTTCTCTACTTTAACCCTTTCCTACCAATGTGTTAGTAGGATTGTTTTCCAATAATCTGAGGTGAGGAATACATTAAAACTAGAAAAAACAAAGCACCCTCTTCCCCATTTTTTTCTCAAAGCTGGAAGCAACTCTGCCTCCTATGTATGTGTGGCATGATCCTATTCATTGCAGCCCTCCATCATGGAAATACTGCTTGCCCAGTTGGCATAATGTATTATCTGCTTACTATATGCTTCGAACAAAATAGGTTCTATGTACCAGGCAAGTTGTGTATTTTAGGTCCAAGAGGAAAATATGGCAAAAGACAAAATTAAGAAAATGGCAGTGGCTAAGAAGCTGGAAAAACCTGAAGCCCGTCACAAGCAAGAGGAAGATGCTCGCAAAGAGAGAGCACTGCAACTGGTAAAGTAGAGGGTTGATGAGCAAAAGCAGGGCAGTGGTAGATCTAGGAGACTGAAGAAGGAAATGAATGCATTCCAATTTGTTATTGGCACGTTTCTTTTAATTTCTGCTGATTTGGGAGAGGTCTTTAGATTAAGCAGATTATATCATGAGCATCAAAGAAAACCTGGATTACAAAACAGATTATAACTCATCTCATCCAATGCAGATTTGCATCAGTCCAAAATCATAGCAATGGAAAAAACACTTGGATGAGTCATTTTGCACATTAGTACAGTGGTTGCAAAAATGCACTAGGAAGATCAAGTTCAATTCTTGGTTTAGTCTTTCTTCCTATATAGAACTATTTTCTGAGAAACTGTTTCCCCATAGTCAAGATAAGCTTCAAAATATCACTGTGTATAATTGGAAGAATTTTTTGGCCTCTTGTTTACAATCTTATATATTGAGAATTGCATAGCAAAAAACAAAAACCCAGCATGCTTCAGATTCACAATCTCATATGAGATTATGGAAGAGATGTAGCTAGTGTTATGTGTGATTTTTCCCATGACTCCTCTATGATTTTCAGTTTAACTGGCTTTCAGTTGGAAAATAACAAGATTTTTTTTCCTATGAGGAGGAAGGACCTAGACATAAGGAATTAATGCAGAAGAAAAGAGAGGAGGAACAAGAAAGAGCAAGAAAGATTGCAGAACAAGACCAGGCTGAGCTGGAAAGAGAAAAAGAACTGTCTGCTAAGAGAGAACTGGAGAAGAAGCAAGAGCAGGAAAAGATTCAGGCACAGCGGTAAGAACAGAGTAGCTGAGCATCCATCCTTCCATTAATTCCCATAAAAGTAAGGATGGGAAGGGTTCTGAGGTGCACAAATACATGATTAGGGTACCTGGCAGCATAGCTATGACTGCCATGTTAATGATGAAAAGATTGATTGCTTTTCTCTTCAGGTGGTAAATGTAGCGTGTTTGCTTACAGGAAGCATGAACAGCAAGAAAAAGAAATGGCTGCACGCTTGCAGAGGGAGGTTTTACAAGCAGCTAAAGAAAAAGAGAGGCTCAGGAAAGAAATGGAGGAAAAAGAGCGGAAGTTGGTAAGGGACTCCTCTCCATCTCTCTCTGTTATGCTGCCCTCTATCCACCTTATGTGGATCCTGTTGTGGAGCAATAGCAATGACCTTTCTCAATATTGTATGGTCTCTTCTTAGCAGGAGCAACTGAAGCAAGAAGAGGAACTATTGAAAATAACTTCAGAGGCTCAGGCAAAGGTTGCTAATAAGCAACTGAATGTAACCGTGAATATTGAGGTAACCTTAGAATTACCCTGAATAATTAGCAAAAAGTAACAATAACCCTAAAGATATGGTCTTAAAGATTATATTGGAAAGCAGGTTACCTCTAGCAGTCTTTTAAGATTTAAAGTATAGAACCATTTTTAGTAATGCCAATAAAGTAGAATTCTAACTTTTCAATTGTTGAATAGAAACATCTCTTTGTATACACTTCTGCTAGGAATTGTAGCTTGTCAGCATCTGGAGAGTCAATCACTTTTTATTGTTTTTGTTGTTGTATTTAAAAGGTATAACTGCCCATCTTATAACAAACTGAGTAGGTCCCAATTAATTATTCTACAATAAACACAATCTGACACTGAATAAGTCAGAATAAAATAGGCTTGGTCCTAAAAATAACAAATAAGAATGTTAGCCTATTTTATTGCTCTATGTCATTTTAAGATCAAATCTGCTTCTCCCATCACTCCTGTGTGTGTGTTGTTTTGGGGGAAGGGGTTTAGTGTATCTGTATGCGTCATCATTTCACAGATTTGGAAAAAACCGAAAGTAGAAGTTAAAATCTAAGGAAAGAAAACAAACTTGCTAGAAAGAAATATCTCGATTTATACATTGTATTAAAAAAAACCATGCTTCCTAGAGCTTTTTGTTGGAAAAATAAGGGTAGTCTAATAGATTTTTTTCTTGAAATAGAAAGGAATATATTTCAGATCTTTGGGTTATGCTTTGCCACAAATGTCCAAAACTGCTTAAAAGGAAGGGAGGGTCCAGCTAAAACAATTAGGACCTACTGTTGCCATTGTTGAGAGAACTAGAAAGTTTATTTGGGAATGAAGATGAAAGTTTATTTGGGAATGAAGATGTGGGTTACTCTTCTGCGAAGCAGTGGGAAACTACTAGCAGATATCCTCTAGCATGTGCTGCAAATATTTTAGTAGTTCCAGGATCCAGTTCCAGTGACTTGATTTTGCTGCTGACATTCTTCTTTCTAGAACTCACCTATCAGTAATTCATACCCAATGACACCTCAAGGCCCCAAACAACCCAAGATTGATCTAAATAATTATGGAATGGATTTGAACAGTGATGATTCAACTGATGATGAGAGTCAACCCCGCAAACCCATCCCTGCTTGGGCTTCTGGTATGTTGAAACCCACCTGTGTTTCTTTGAGTCACATTATACCTAGGCACTCAGATCTCCTTAATCCAGTGTTCTGCAGATGTATGGAAAGTGCAGGTTCTAGAATTGCTAAGAATTCAGACAGACAAAATAGTAATATGCAAGGAGATTGTGGAAGGCTTCCCAGTATTTTATGGAAACTTACCACAGAATAGTTCACCTTACATGCTTTTAAAAATTGGCAGACAGGTTTACAGAAAGCATCTTTATCCTGCATTAGCCTTGAGTGCTGAACAGAGCATCTGTAATCAGAAACTATGTAAGGAGCCATTAGTGAGTGAATAAGATGCTGGGTTAGACATATCCCTGGTCATAACCCAGGGTAACTATTTTAGTAGTCTAATAAGATATTCAAGCATCTTCTAAACATGCTTGTTTAAAAACATGCAATTGTATTTCTAAAGATCTGGGCTGCTAAAAATGTGAAAATGCTGTGTAATGTGACAGTATGGTATTCATGATGTACCTGAAGACATGGCATAGTCTTTTAAATGGTGGTTTAGCAGTTTGGTCTTTATGCACACTTTGTGAATATACTTTTACAATGTGCTATAAAGCAGAATTTCTATTTCCTGCTGGTTTGACAATGGTGACTTTTTTATTTTTAATATAGAGAAAATACTTTACAGAAAATACATTTCAAATAATTTACAATTGCAGCTGTATGTAGGATGTTCATCTCTCTTATGGGACAAATCTGTTTAGTATATTTTGACAGGCAGATTTCACCTCTTCTAGCTGGAATCTATAATGGTTCAAAAATATTTCAGGAAAGAAATGCTTCGCTAACAAAATCAAGATCAATTCTCATTTCAGTCTGGTTTTTCCCCCTTCATTTTGTGTTCATAATTGTTGCTACTGTCTTTTGTGTGAATTGGAATTATGAGGGAAGAAGACCATTTCCTCTGTGAGATTGGGGAAAATGTATCCATTCTTCCTTGGGAATCCTTGCTATCCATTTTAAGAACTGAAACCTCACAATACAAGCCACCAATGGCAGTCAATTTGTCGATTCTTCCCTTCCTTAGGAAATCAACTAAACCAAGCAATCTGGCATCAATATTATAACCCATTAAACACCAAAGCACTCTTTGGAGTGGTGAAGAGTCCCAACTTGGAAGAAATCTTCGATAAGAGCAAGCCACGTTATTTCAAGCGCACAAGCTCCGCAGTGTGGAATTCCCCACCTTTCCAAGGGGGCAAAACTATGTCTTCTGCCTTCAAGAGGTTCTGATGCCTGTTCAGTCTAATGTGTGTCTGGTTATGTTTGTCAAAGGAGAAAATGAGTTGCTTTTTAATAGTGTTGTACAATCTTTCTTTTAGCCATTTTAATAAATATACTCCTATAATGAAGTTACTGTCTTTGTTCACAGTGCCTAAGTGACCTGCTAGGATTGGTAACAATACTAGAATGATCCTACTGTTATGTATGATAGCTATTAGAAACCTTTGTGCAGAGTAAGGGAATTGACCTTGATAGAAATATATAAAAACTGTTACCTAGGCAAAGACGGTTTAAACATTATTTAAGTCCTGAGAAGCTACATAATGTTTGGAAGCAGCTTAGCTAAATGTTTGCCTGATTCACTGAGGTATAAGAAGAAGGGGGGGCGGGAATCTAATAGCAGTACCTCACTTAAACAACTCCTTGGGATTCCATCCTATTATATCCTGGGCTGGATATACCTTTCCAGTTTTCTATTGGAGAAATGTGGGGGACGTTGGAGTAGTTGGTCCAAAGCTTTGAGCCAGGTTTAAATGCATGCTGTCTGGTGCAGTAGTGCAGATGGAGAAAATGCTGAGTCCCCTAGTGATTGTGTTCCTTCAATCCACAATTTCAGAATTAAGTGTACCAATGGCAGGCATTTGTCACTCATTAGTACATTAAACAAAAATGCAGAAATACTAGGCAATTGATTTGATAAAACAGGAAGTATTCAAGACCCAGCCAGCGTGAAACAATAGCAGCATACATAGATTCCATAAACAAATTGATTGATTTCTGATTTACATTTCTAAAATGGATTATTTTTCAACTCCTGATGTTCGTAGTCAGCATCTTGCATTAGCTTGTTGCAAAAGCCAGAATTCTGCAAAAGGTCCAGCACGAAGCCAGCACTGCTTCCTGTAATAAAAGGAAGATTATGCAGGATATTGAAGAGAAAAGAAAGGAAATTGACTGTAATCCCAGGCATGTTTTAGAAGCAAATGGCAATAGGTTCCATAGGGCTTATGCCTTATATAAGTATTTGGGGTGGGTGGGTTGAAAAGGTTAAGGTTTTTATTATTGTTGTTGTTGTTGTTCTTCACTGCCTGCCCTAGCTAGACACAAAAAAATTCCAAAATGCAACTAGCCATTCACTTCTGTAGCACTGCCAAGAAAACTGACCATATGCTATAATTAGCGCAGTGCAACAATATCCTAACTATGTAACTGTATATCTAATGAAAACTTTGAGATATCTGACACAATACTGTTACTTCCAGAGAAGAGGGAAAAGGAGTTGGGGGTAAAAAAAGAAAATACAATGGATAATTTTACAGTGCTGGATAAATTGCATGTAATACTACTTTGCTTAGGAAAAAAGTTATAGTATTCTGCATCTTGTTGGTAGGGGTCTAGTTCAAAAAAAGTACAGTTATCACCAGTTTATGTAGAGTTGCTATTTCCTGTAGTGAATAAGCATCAGTGAACTCTTTTATGTCCTTTACAGTCTTTGTTTCCAAATATGATGGATTATAAAGCTGCAGCTCTTCAAACAGATCAGCCTGTGATCTTCCATACAGTAAAAATAAGAACTTTTCAATTGAGCTGCACAGTTTATAAGCTAAGAGAGGAAATAAAATGAAAAGGCGATTACAAGAAATAGGTGTGTTGAAAAAAAAACATTTTATTTCTTAGAACTAGTGTTCTCAAAGGTAATGCAATTTGGAAGGTAGTATTATTAAAGTTTGGTTATTATTCAATTGTTGATTTTATCATTGCCATAAATTACTTAGAGTTGATCAGATTAGATAGAAGCTGTTTCATATAAATGATGAATGAAAGAACAAATAAAATTACTCAAGAAAATGGAAGAGCTTGCCTTCCTCTTGTTGATATCAGAGCTCAAGTTATTAACTACTCTTACTACATTTGCAAAGCTTCAGTTGAGATGAGAATGAAAAAAATGGAAACATCCTGACTTAGCCCATATATAATTAATCTGTCTCCTCATACCAATTGACTTTATAAAAGACTTGGAATATAAGACCACAGGTCACTAGGAAAGCCCAGGGCCACAACACTATAAGGAAGTGTTAATATGGGAAATAAGGCTGTAATGTTAAATGTTTGGCGTTGTTTGCATTTCTCCATAGATTGCACATGGCTGTCTTCTTTCTCTCTGGCAGCAAATTCATTCCCTGGTTGCTTTTTTATGTTCTTGGCACATGCAGAGATTGAGATGTATCTTTTAAAAATGGTGTTTTATGAATCTACTTGATTGGCTTTCTGGCATTATTCTGACTTTTAATATATATTTTAAAATTTTATAAGGATATAGTTGATTTTATCTGTTTTAACCATTTTTAAATGCTGGAAGTCATTTAAATAAATGTTTTTAAAAAATTGATCTTTGTGTGGCAAATACCAATGGTATCAATTCAGGAATGAAGAGGGGAAAAAACCTACTGTGACATTTAATCCTAATGTTCACATTTATATTTTCAGAAAGGCAGAAGAATTTGAAAGTTGTATCATCTCTAAAAAAGCTGAAAGTTATAGCAATTGGGAAGATTAGGAAGAGAACAAGAGAAGAGTTCCCTGAAAGCAAGATGGGTGGGCAACAAATCTCATAAATAAATAAACAGCTAGGAAGATTAGGTTAAAGTTTTTTTTAAAAGTTAAGGATTGAACTGTGAGATGTGGAGAAAGGTCAAGTCTACATGCTAATCAGACCCTTGACAAAGACCTGTGGAAAATAAATCATTGGTAGCAAATTTCATTCATATATACCTATGGATTATTTGGGAGTTGGAGGTGAAATCCTGCGACATCAGGTGACTAAAAACAATGAAATGGAATACAAATGGAACTTTTAATAGATGTGAAGTGAAAGAAAAATCATAATCTAAAAAAGTGTTTTGGTATGCTTTTAAACCAACAACCTTCTATTTACAAAGGGAGTGACATAACAATTAAGCTATTACAGCATTCCTGGTTAAGGTAACTCTAAAAGATATTAGAGACTATGGTAATCATTGACTCAGTTGAACATATAACAATAGGGTTGAAAAGGATCTTGGGGGGTCTTCTAGTGTAAAACCCTATCCATGGCAGGAGATCGTATAACATTCAAGACAAATGACTGTCCAATCTCTTCTTGAAAACCTCCAGTGATGGAGCACCCACAACTTCCAGAGGCAAGCTGTTCTACTGTCAGGAAATTTCTGTTTAGTTATCAATTGGGTCTCTCTTTACTAATCTTCCAGTCATTACTTCTTGTCCTACCATCAGGTGCTTTGGTCAATAAAATGCTTTTCCTTCTCTGTTCCTGAAAATCCCCCCAGCTCCATCACCAGTTCCTCCAGCCTTCCTGCTTTCTCTGTTGCAATGTGTATTTCCTGCCTAGTGCACAGATAAGTTTCTGAACTGCTTTTAAACTATATAAAAGAGTTATTAAAATGTGTGTAATGTCCATAACATTCAGATAACAAAATCATTTTAAATATTTTAAAAGGAGATAAATTGAACTAGAGAAAACCATGAACATATCCTTAAAAAAACTAGATAAGCCAGTTGGCAGATATTAGTTTTAACATTAATATCTGTGAGCCCTGAGTCATAACAACAAGAGGGAGAGAAGATAGAGGGGTTGCATAGTCAGAACAAGGCAGATCTTGGAATGGGACAAAAGAATTCTTCTGTAAATAAATTATTACCCGAAGTAATAGGATGTCAACAGACATCTGGAATCAGTAGTTCAGAACAGAAATAACATCGGTATTCAATGTTATTGAATTTGTACTACTTCTCTTTCAACTTCTCTTGGAAGCCAAGAGAAACAAAACGGAAAGATTCAGAAGATTTAACATTATTCATTTACTGCTATTGCAAACATTTGGTAACACTCTTTTAAAATGAAAATCCATGCATTTTCTTTAACAAGATAAGTTATTATTATGTATTATTTTGAATTTGGAAAGGATTATATAATTCCTCTTAATTCATATGGTATATTTTACTATATATTTTATTTACTATATATTTTATTTATTGAAAAAATAACTGCTTCTTGCATGCTGTGTTCAAAACCACAAGCTATCCAAACTTATTTTAGTCTTGCATTTCGATGAATCCAACAGATGTCATTAATTTCTGGTTCATGCAAATTCAGAAATCATAAGAACAATTTATCTTTGGCCAAAAACTAGTCTGAGACCAGATAATTTCTTCGAAGACCAGAGCTATATATCTTTGTAAATGCCAGAAATGAGGAAATGCCAGGCTCTTGATGGTGTACCTTCATATTTTTTCAGTCTAGATTCCAAAGCATTTTTGAGAGAAAAAATGTGCTTGTAATAAACATTCTAGTAAGTTCTGCCATGCATATTATCATAATGTAATTGTGTCATCTTCTGAGACAAACTAAAGCCCTTGATGGTATTTTCTTTTCCCACAACGTTTGAACAGAACAAGAAAAAGTTGCTTGATGGGTTTGACCTTTGATTTTGTCTGTAAAAATAGTCTATGAAACCCAAAACATCACCTGATTTGCTATTCAGTGCTGGAGGAAGGTCACTCCTCCTGGTTCCTATATAGATTATGGGTGCTGAGGTTCAAAACAAGTTGGTAAGAGTGTGCTGCATCCAGTAGGCATCCTTTCTTGAAACTCATGTCTTTTTGTTCCTCGTCTTGGCATGTTGGTGTGGCTCAGGTAAGTATCATTATTGCCACTTATGACTAATGCAATTTTAATAATAAATGTTACTGGAACCCCATCTTTATAAATTTAGTTAAGCTAAAATTAATGGCTTTAAACTGTTTCTGTTGGGAGTGTCCTCAATTCTGAAACATAAGTTATGAGATTTAGATTTATTTATTTGGAATTTTTCATAGAATTTATTAAATTCTACAGAATACCCAAAGTCCACTTAGTTTTCTTGACAGTGATTTAAATACGAAATAGGAAGGATTTTACAAATATTTTTATGCTTAATTCTACTTCCCTGGCATTCAAAAGTTAACCCTCAAAAATTTAATTTTCCAGTCATTTATAGTAAATTGTCCAGGTAAGTAGCAGTCCCTAGCTTTCAAGTGTCTCCACTTGAAAGGTTAAGTAGGGCCAGACCTGGTTAGTGCTTGTAAGTGCTTCATCAATAAGTTCCAGAGCTGTAAATTAAAATGTTCTGGAACATGACAATTGAAATGTGACAAACCACTTAAAATTGTTATCAAGGAAACTTCATGTATGTGTCTATGAAATCTCCAAGCATCAAGCTCAATTCAAAGGAAATGTAATATTTACCTTTTAAAGTGAGTTACAGTATGTGTGCAACTACTTATTCCAATTCAACACCAAATTATAAATGTGCTGGTGTACATAGTTACTGTTCCCCCTCCCATCTCCCAAAATTGTTTGTGGATAGGACACATCATATCTGAAAAAGAGAAGACTTATGGCTAATCATTAGAGATCCTCTGCTAAATAAACTCAGTATTCTGGGTTCAATAGGTTTTAGAAATAGAAATATTCAATATGAACAGTGTGTCAAACTATTTCCTTAATTATGCATAATTTGCTCTTTTTCCCCTTCAAAATTAGTTTTCTCGATCTGTAAATATTGAGACCATTGTAATGAAAGGAATCTTCCATTCGGACACTTGAATTGAAGCAAGAACTTTTAAAGTACACTAGTGATGGCAATGCCATCAATGCAGCGTTAAAAATGAAATACCATGTCTCCAGGTTTTCACTTGTCGAAAAACATGTCGTTGTGATTCTCATGGTAATTATATTGATATGTTATTCTTAGTTTTGTTTTTTTTGCAATTGAATCTCAGCACTTATTCGTATTATATGTTTATGACCTATACATACATTTCTTATAAGGACAATGAGGTATTCTAGGAGTCCAACAACCACATACTGAACAAAAACACAGAATCACACAGGCTTCCAATGGTCAAAAATCATGCTTTCTGAGTGCAGCAAGCTACAGTCCTGCATTTGTGGCTGAATTACAGCTCTGAATTACAGAAGAGGGTTCAGAAATATATGCAGTATAGTTCATCGGATTTCTTCTTTCAGGGAAGAGGCACTTTTAAATAATTATTCTAACAAGGAGAAATGAATTGTTGATAAAGCAAGATTGCATTGAGTTCTTTTTCATCTACCTGATCTCTAATATTTAGCATTACCTAATATTATATGGAGTTGTTAGCAACTGAAATTCAACAACACTTGGTGAACTATAAGCTGCCTTCCCTTGGCCTAGATTATTTCATGCTATTGTTATATCGTATAAATGCAAGTAGATCTGTGATTAACTCTTCCATGCTTTTTTACAAATACAAAACAAAGGTGAAGGCTATCAAATGGAGTATGGAGTAGAACTTAATTACTGAGCTCCACTAACTGGGTAGAACTACACTGGCGCTTCCCAAAATTCCTCAAAACATAACTGAATCCATATTGTAACTCTGGAACTGAACCTCTTTTCAACTGTTAATATTTTGTATCAGTAAAAGCTGTCATCCCACCTCAAATTCTTTCAGATTCAAATCCAGCACACCTTCCCCATGTTTTCCACATAGAAATGGCAGTTACCTATTTTACATCCTTTGCATTCCTTCTCTTCTTGCCCAATAGGTAGGATTCAGGACTACCAAATCTTTTTAACGAGTGACCATCAGTAGGCATTTGCTGAGGCTCTACATCCTAACAAGGGACACTCTTGGCCAATTTGTGGAGACTCCTGGCTCAGTGGGCTTTTCCCTTCTTGCTCTTCTCCCTGTTCACATAAGTTAATGGAATAATACATCCATCTCAGGATAATGTTTTATAGTCAGCAAGAAAAACATGACCATAACATCCTTAATATCACAAATGGCCATGATGCTCCTATGACCTTAGATGAAGATTAGCCTGAATACAGTATGCAGACTTCAGCAGAAATTTTATAAATTGTTATTTTTTATAATGCTTTAATTAACTCAAAACACTGTCTTCTGCACTTAAGCTGATTTTTGTTCCATTTATTTACTTTCAGAGAAAGATATTGGGGAAGAAGTGCTGATCCTCTGAGGAATTTGAATTTTCAAAGAAAAATATAGAAAGCCTACAATTTAATTACTAGCAGTAATCAAGAAATACTGAAAGAACAGTGCACCCTGTCACCTTGAGCTTCTAAAGACAAAGAAGTTCAAATTTTAATATATAAAATGTACATCAAGAATATTCCAAAAGATTTAAAGGCCTTGTTTCATTAAGCTCATTGTTTAATATTCAAATTCTGTTTTATGATTACCTGACAAATGCTGTTGCTTACTTTTATTTACTGGTAGTTATAAGGATGCCAATAAAAAATTTATTAGGATAAAAAAGAGCCTCTGAATAAGGGCTTAGCAAATTCAGAAAATATCATTCACAAAAATTAATAAAGCCTATTTAAAACAATATTATTATCTATATGTATATATGTGTAGCAAATTTGTATGTGATTGAATCTTAACTCTTTTAGGACAGATTTCATAAATGGAAACCCACTAGAATAAAAACCACCCTAATGTAAACATTCAAATTTTACACAGAACACAGATATCAGGAGAAATATTGGTGAATATTACTGTTTTAAGGAGCATTTTTAAGACCTCCAGAAACAAATCTTAATTTATGATGACTGATAATAGGCTTCACAAATGCTACTATCATGGGTGAGTGGGGGAAAAGTTTTCCCTTGAACTCACCAATCAGATGTTTTCTAGATACACAAAGGAAACAGAACTCAACAACAAACCTCAAATTTTAGACATTCATCTCCCTACAGTTAAGGTTTTAAATATTTTGCGCTTTACATTGCAAATACATTATAATAGTACAGTTATCACTACAATGCAACATTATATATTTATACTTTGAACCTGCAGTGTTCAGGATGTTATATTTTATACCAACTGCCATATTTAGACCTCTAAAAACAATTCTATGCAAAGCAAAAAAACAGAAATCTAGCCTGGGTTATAATTAAGATATCAAAAAAGATCATCAAAGTGAAATCCATCATCCTCTGGGACAGACAGAGCTAACCTTATTGTAAAGTATGAGCTAGGAACAATCAATAATCAGCATTGGCTAAGTTTTCTCAGTTAATACTCTCAAATTATGCACTTTCTCTTTTACAAAGTATGCAACCTCCTGACTCACAACTGACCTTCAAGGTCAGTTGTGAGTTTCTGCCCAGAGTCCTCAGTTTCTATATTCAGTGCATATCCATCTGTTAGGGTAAGTTTTAACAGTCCATCTCATGAATTTCTGGGAACTTGTAACCTTAACTTTAATTCTATAGAAAACTCTTGTCTTTCTAAACAGGAGTCTAATTCATGCTGTAAGCAGATCAAAATAATATTTTGGGCTCTATAACTATTTGTGAAACTGAAATAAATGAAAAGCCTCCAGCAGAAAGAAAGGGAAACATTCTTAGTGGGTCTGATATCAAAAGTCAACCTCGCCAGGCATTTATCTATACCAAAAGATTCATCGTATTGACAATGCTGTCATCCATTCTTTATTTGGAAACCTCATAAATCAAGAGGTTCCACTGACAGTGGTTTGTTTAAACCCCATCTCCACATTAGTCATCAATATATCATTTCAACTATCATTTATGTCCAACGAATACTGCTTTATAACTCACAGTCTATTGATGTTGGGTGCTCAAGGAGCATCCTATGCACTGGAAAAATTATCCTGTTCTTGTAATGGCTTAGGACAGTTATAAAAAGCTGTCGGGTTGCTGGAATTCAAGGTAAAGACTGTCTCTTTGTAAGCAATAGTCATTCTCTGCAAATTGTTCAGCTTCCAAAGGGAGGAGGCTATTGATTGTACTGAAGCCATTTCTTGTCTTTGGTGTTTTCTATTAAAGATCTGGACATTTCTCCATCCAACACTCTGTGGGTCAAATGGGTTGGTAAATCTTACTTCAGGCAATTATGTTTCCATGAATGCCTTTTCCCAAACCATCATAAAGTTAAAGCTTTCGTTATTCTTTTGATATTGAAATCAACATGGAAAAGAATAAAGTTCTCTCATTTTTAATCCAACCTGGGTGAGCAAATACAGGTAGTCCTCAACTTACAACAGTTCATTTAGTGACCATTCAAAGTTACAATGGCACTGAAAGAAGTGTTTTTCACATGACCATTGCAGCATCCCTGTGGTCACGTGATCAAAATTCAGATGCTTGGCAACTGACTCATATTTATGATGGTTGCAGTGTCCTGGGGTCATGTGAGCACCTTTTGCAATATTCTGATAAACAAAGTCAACGAGGAAGCCCGCTTCCTTTAACAGCTGTGTTACTAATTTAACAACTGCAGTGATTCACTTAACAATGGTGGCAAGAAAGGTTGTAAAATGAGGCAAAACTTAACAAATGTCTCATTTAGCAACATAAATGTTGGGGTCAATTGTGTAACTAGGATATGTAAGTTTCCTTTCTTCTCTGTTGGCCGACACAAAGTATTAGGAAGGAAGCTGACTTGGTTTCTCCCAATAGCTATGTGTAGGAATGCAAGAGTAACCTATGACTATTTTACGTGACAGGCTGCAGTAGAAAGTGTGAGACTGTGTCTTTAGATACTTATATGTATGCACCAGATTCAGTACATTAGACACAATTGAAGATATACAAAATATGTGTATCTTTTTCATGCATTTATTTAATAAGATACAGGTTTGCATTGTTACAATTTTGGTAACCCTAGAGTCTGGGTTAAGAAAAGAGAATTCTTCTGTTTTCATCAAAATATACATTTCCATTCATACAATATATAAAAATTCAAGTGAGTTTCATTTTTGTGAGAACCATAAATGTGTTAATATTTTATTTGCTTTTGGGGGAAAGTCATGTAAAGGGATACCATTATCTGTTTCAGTATGTGTAATTTTGTATGGGAAGTATTGCTTACATGGTTCTTTCTTCTGTGTTATACTTGACTAATGATCATCACATTCCCAAAACTATTTTTAGACTATATAATCGATATGAGAACCCCACGAATCTAAGAGATTAAACATAATATTACCTGCATATTAAATACAGTTTTGTGAAGACCGTTTTCCTCTAGCCTTTTGAAAATCTCTAGAAAAAGAATATCAGCTTTAACTGAAATAAACATGATGAGAATATCAAGGAGAATATCAAATGTCTTATTTTTTCCATATGCAGGCTATTCCCTAAATCCTATAGTCATCTTGTGGCAGAAATTAAAAGAAGTAACTGTGACTTCATCTAAAGGAGCATTTTAGACATGTCCAAAGCTGTACGTAGTCCATCTTTTTTAAAGTCTGGAATTGCAAGCCATCATACTGATGTAAATGCTATACATTTTGTGAACCTAGCTCAGGGGTGGGTTCTACTTACCTTCCCTACCAGTTCAGAGTCGCGCTGGAAGTGCGTATGCACATATTTCGTCACTCCCAGTTGAAAACCCTCTGCGCACGCGCAGAAGGCTTTGCGCATGTGCAGTGGGTTGTTTTTTGGCAGGAGGACTGGTTCAGGGGTGTGTCCAGCTGGCCATTGCTGCCAGTTCGGCGAGCAGATGGAAATTCCTGCTACCGGTTCTAGCAAATCTGTCCGAACCGGTAGGAACCCACCTCTGACCTAGCCCTCTGAGCCTCAAAGTAATTTGTATGAATTTATCAGTTTCTCCCCACCATCCTTTCCTCACTCTGTAGTCTTGTTGGTTTAAAAAAAAACAAATGGACAAATGTACTTATTCAGAAGTGATGCCAAATGAAACAGTTTTAGCTCTAGGTGTCAAAAGACATTACGCAATTTTCCTTTCTTAATGGATTTTCTCTAGGAGAAAGAGAAAGAAATGGTAAGGAAACACAGAAATAACCTAGATGAAAAACAGTATATAGAGACTCCAAGCAATTTTATTTATTAGTGTGAATTATTGTCATGTATTTTCAGAATGTGTTGGTCTAACAGATTTTCACCTCCAAGGCAATAAATAGTATTGGAAGAAATTTGCCTAGGAAAATATAGGTGTATGTGTGTATGGAAAGATCAGTGCCCCTCTTCCCATGCAGCACTGACCATCCAAGCCTTTCTTTTATATTATAGAAAACTTCATTAGGAAACCTAATCGTGGATCTCTCACATATATAGATTGGCCCTAATTCCTGACACACAGTCCAGACTTTCCTACTTGTTCTTTGGGTTCTAGAACACTAAGTACTACTATGAAAGGCAATTGTTTGTTTCTATGACACTTTCATGAAGATTCTTCTTATGTCCTCATGGAGGGGAGGGCAAATCCTTGCAAATAGAGATGGGTCCTGACTGGCCAGCATTCCATCTTCTCTTTGACCCATCCATATCCTGTTGAACAGAAGCAAGGAAAGGTATAACAGACAAGAAGGTTACTTATATACGTCCAATATCCCAAGGCGAAAGGTAAATTAGCGTTCAGTTGTTTAAGAAAGTCCTTATATTCCTCTTTTCTCTCCCATTCCTTTTTATAGTGTAATTAGTTTCTATGAGTCCTTAGAAATTAATGCCAACTGGAAGCTTGATATGGGTTATAAGGAACTGCAGAATACATCCATTTAAATAATGAACCAAATAAATTATCAAATGAACAGAGGAAAACAGATTTCAAAATAGCCTAAATACCATTTTCAGATTAATCACATACCAGGCTTCTTTTTTTAATCCCTTAATTAAGCGTAGGTTTAAGCTCCCCTTTCTTTCTAATAAAAGAAGGGCAGCTCAAACTCTTCTTTGCATTGTCCTCTTGGTCTTTGGTTATCTTCTATAATTACACACCTCTCTCTGCCCCTTAAACTGATAAATCAATGGAGCCAAATGGTTGGCTTTAAGAAAAGCTGCACAGTATATTTTAATTGTTAATATTCAGATCCTTTATTTGGAAGCAAGTCCTGTATAATTATGTCAATCTATTTATGTATGTATGTATATAGCATGTGTATATGAGTATTATATATGTGTATGTGTTGTATACTTTTACCTTGAGAGCAGGCAACAGAATTTCATTTTTAATGAAATTAAAAGTATGCTTACAGTAAAACAAAATGACAAACCTATGTTGTCTATCTTATTTCTAGGCTAAAGTCCTTTTGTTAGGAGCCAGTTTATGACTCATTTGCTTAGTTTGATCATGCACCTCAGTGCTTAGGCTCTTAATGATATTCTTTGTAACAAATTTATCATCATTTTTAACTTAGTATGCCCAATTCACATTTAGGACCAAACTGATCTATCCTTGTAAAACCGTTTGTTGAGTTATCTACTTTGCCAATTTAACAATTTAAATGAGTTAAAAACCTACTGAATTTGTTAAAATATTCTATAATAGCCTGAACCTTTTGATGTATGTGAGAGACTGTGTATGTCAGGCTAATCCAGAAAGTCTTAGCAAACAGACATCCATCTGATGAAGTGACGGGTACTTGTGCTTTTTCATAAAATATGCTACTAGACTCCTGATTTCTGGCTACCATAGACCTGAACATATCATTCCTCCTACAATGTCTGCCAGTCCTATGAAATATAACCAAACAACATTCTGAAAAAACAAATTAGGTGCATAATCGTAAATACCGGTATGGATGAGTTCAATCCAGAAAAATCAATATACATTCTTCAGGGGAAAGTGTTTAGGAGTCAGCATTTGGTGACAAATTTATTTTTCCCCACTACTGAAAGACTTGAAAAATCTTGTTGGCAACAGATTGAAAGGGAGAAATCTATCTACAATATAGGATTGCTATAGGTCAACAGTGACTTGATGATATACAATCACTCACTTACTCAATCGAAATACTTTTCTCCTCACAAAAACCTACCATGACTCTTCCCAATGCAATTGCTGCTTCCTATGCCTTCTTTGCTTTTAAGGGAGGCCTGTTGATACTTTTCCACTAAGTGTAGATGGAAAAGGTGAAAACAGAAGAAGAAAGGGAATACAGGTAGTCCTCAACATATGACCACAATTGAGTCCCCAATTTTTGTTGCTAAGCAAGATAGTTGTTCAGTGAGTTTTGCCCCATTTATGACATTTCTTGCCACAGTTGTTAAATGAATCATTCCAGATGTTAAGTTAGTAACATGATTGTTACGTGAATCTGGCTTCCCCACTGATTTTGCTTGTCAGAAGGTCACAAAAAGTGATCATGTGACCCTGCAGCACTGCAACTATCATAAGAACATGCCAATTGCCACGTGTCTGAATTTTGATTATTTCATCATGGGGATACCACAATGGTCAGTGTGAAAAGGGGCCAGAAGTCACATTTTTCAGTGCTGTTGTAACTTAAATGGCCACTAAATGAATGGTGGTAAGTCGGGGACTACCTTAAAGTAAGGAGTAAAGACCAAATGTTTTCTTAGCATTCGAATGTCAATAAAGCAAAGAAAATGCAGTAAGGCTCTATAAAATATAAAAGGAAATATCCAGTTTGTGTTTTAAAGCATTTGTTCTGTGTTCTTCATTTCTCAGTTTTTGGAATAAGTATCCACCATGAGCCAAGGAGGTTGGATAGGAACATGGAGGCCTCATCTTCCAAGAGGTCCAATCATGGCCCAGTATACCAGTCCTGGCCCCAAGTACTCCATACAAGGAGCAACAGGTAAATAAACAGAAATAAAAATGTTCCATCAGTCAGGAATTTAAAATATAGTCAGTGTTTTGTTATAGATGTATTTATCATTGCTATTTACAGCAGACCTCACCCAAAAATATCTTGGATAACAATGTGAAACATCTAATAATAACAATTAGTAGAACTAATAAAAAAAAAGAATTCAACATGAAAAGACATCACAATATACCCACATGTATTCTCTTTTGGAAATAATTTTCTGTAATGATTTTCTGCACATCTCAATAGTGTGATCTCTACCAGTTAGTGCCTGATGTGTCACTGTACTACTTGCTTGATACTGATATTTTATTTAATCTTCTACACTTATTATTTTTATGGTTTTTTAAAACTGTAATACTGATGTTTGTGTTTCCCCCCCTGATTCAAGTAGAATTTAATTTCAGGGCTTGGAGACCTCCTGAAAGATCATCCTCTCAAACTCCAGGTCTTGACATTATGTCAGGAACATCATAAATCTTAAAATCTAGATCAACCATCTCCACTTAATAGCCTCCAAAAGTGATGAGGTTGCAACACTGAGAATTCTCAGTCAACACAACAATAGTTGAGAAAAGACAACATTTTGAATTAGAAGCACTTAATCTTGGTTCCAGATTGGTGATGCTGTTGAGAGTAGATCTGCGCATCCAAGTTGTGCCAGCATAAATCCAGACTACTAACTGTTTCCCAAGGGCAACCATGGATCCTTTCCTTGCTGCCCTACCCTAGCCATCAGGAAGATAACCTCCGCCATCTTGTGCTGCACATAGAAAAATTTCAATTTGTATCAGCACTGGCCATGTTGTCCTGTTTATTTGTTGTGCTTCACTTCATTGTAGACAAATATTGCATTCTAATTGGCCATGAGGTGCTATAGGTCACTTTCCACAACCATCTTGCCTTGTGCTGCTTAACTGCCACCCCATTTCTCAACTGCTCTTCACAGATGAGTCTAATTTCCCCATTCATTTCGTTACTGGAACTCAGAAGTTTTTTTTCTTAGCAAGTTCACCAACGGAAGAGTAAAAGCATGGGGGATTATTAAATAAAGATAATATAAATTGACAAGAGTTTTGCCAGTTGCCCCTTCTAACCAGGTGACAGGGAGAATGGTAAAACAATGGTGTTTTCTCTGTAGGTCTTTTTTTCCTGCTTTTTAAACCAACCCATCAATAGAAGTCCTTGATGGGAAGTTGTCCATCAATGGAAATTACACTTCCTCAAAGAAACATTCATACAAAGGGAAAAGGTTTGCTCCTGCTTTCTCAGCATTGGTGGGAAGGATAAAAAAATAGAGGATTGCACCACTTCAGGGCCATAGGAAGCATGGCCCAGATGGAATATCAAAGACTTCATTCTGGCCAAAATTGAAGTGAGGTTGAAATTGGGAAGTTACTTTATTACGCCATTTTTATTTTCAGCTGATTTATACCCAGAAATCAAAAAAAAAATATTGAACATCGTTTGGGAAAAGCGTCAGCAAAAATAATGTCTTGATAAGACCACACTTGGAATACTGCATCCAGTTTTGGTCACCGTGATGTAAAAAAGATGTTGGGACTCTAGAAAGAGCGCAGATCAGAGCAACAAGGATGATTAGGGGATTGGAGGCTATAACATATAAATAATGATTGTTGGAATTGGGTGTGTCTAGTTTAATAGATGGAGTAGGGGTGACATGATAACAGTGTTCCAATATCTAAGGATCTGCCACAAAGAAGAGGACCTGAAGGCAAGACCAGACGCAATGGATGGAAAGTAATGAAGGAGAGAAGCAATCTAGAACTAAAAAGAAATTTCCTAACAGAACAATTGATCAGTGGAAAGATTTGCCTTCAGAAGTTGTGGGTGCTCCAACACTGGAGATTTTTTAGAAGAGATTGGACAACCATTTGTTTGAAATAGCTAAAGGGTTTCCTGCCGGAACAGGAAGTTGGATTAGAAGACCTCCAAACTCCCTTCCATTAATGTCTAGACCAGGTTTCTTGGCTTGTTACCCTCCAGATGAATTTCAATCACAATTCCCAGCCAGAAGGAAATTTTGGGTGTTGCAGTGTTAGTACATCCTGACAGCTGCTAAATTGGGAAAAAAATAGTTTTTCAGAACAGAATCCTAGGTTTGCCTCTCATTTATCTATTGGATTATAGGATATCAAGAGACAGGGATTACAAAGTTTGTATTAGTTGTCATCTGAAGAGAAGATGCTCAGACAATACAACTTAATGCAAAATTTCTGATGACTAAGTCAGGAATCTGATTACACCTTTTCTAACAAATTTATTATTAAAAGGCATATGCTTTCCTGAACTGCAGCACATAAAAGCATTGGATGACACTCACAGGACTTAATAAAATTTCTTAATTAGAAAAGGTGTTATCAGACTCCTCATTTGTTGCTACTACAGCCTAACACATCTCTCGTCTAAGGATTACTCTGACTGTGGTTGGGATCTCCTTGCAAAGAGAAGATATTTATCATTTTAGGGGATCACATCAGAGGTGGGTTCCTACCAGTTTAGACCGGTTCTGCTGAGTAGGTAGTAAGCCGCTGGTGATGTCACGGAGCCAGTTCTGGTCCGTGTTGGGGGGGGGGTTCTTCTGCGAATGCACAGAAGCTGAGTTCCCAGCACTGCGCAGGCACTGCCATCTTGTTTTCAGCCTCTTTTTTTGGGGAAGTTTTTGGATTTTTTTTCTACTGCACATGCACGCGCCCATGCGACGCGGCAGGCAGCGAACCGGCGGCGAGGTAAGTTAGAACCCACCCCTGGATCACACTATTATAAAGTTGACACGATGCAACTCTTTTTCCCCCAGGTTATGTATCGCACATTCCCACTAAAAGGAAAGCGCCTGCCTACAGTATGTATGGTGCAAAGCCTCCATCTAGCAAGGACAATGTTCCAGGTCCTTACTTTGTGCAGGGTACTGTGACTAATAGAGGAATGAAGACTGGTCCCTCTTATTCATTAAGTGGACGAATTGAAACAAAAGTGGAGACTACCCCAGGTCCCGGTGAGTAACAGACTTCTATCCCAAGTATATAAATCAAGTGGATTGCCTCTTCTAAGAGCTCTGATTTTGAAAGATTATGTGTGGTTAAATAGAAGCAAAAGCCTGTCATCACCTGTACAAGAAAAGGAATTGATGTTACCCTATGCAGTTTCATCATGCAGAACTGTTTTCAGTTAACAAGAAGGCGTTGTTAAAAAATAGATCTTGGTGCTTGAAGAACTGACTTCAAACTTCAGACAATAGTCACCTTTAGATCACATGTGGGCAGTACTCAATCAATCAATCAATCAAATAAATAAGCAAGCTAGTATACTTGGATTATAAGAATTGGCATGAACAGCCTGCTATTTGTTCAAAATGTGAATGCTCAGATGGACAAATTGATCACGTTGACTAGATAAGAGAACTTCTTTGTGTACATACACATGGACACATACTGGTACCTTTTTCTCTAGCTTACTGCTTTGCATGTTTGTTCTCCTATGTATTACTTCTAAAATTCTAACCCTGTGCCTCTTTGCAAGCAGAATAAATGTTGCAAAGATTATATTTTACTCTATAACTACCTTGGCTCATGGTGGCCACAGAAGAGATCCATGTCCTAGCAACAATACAGAAGTGGTTTACCATTGCTTCCTCCAGAATGGTTTATTTCAGTATCCCAGTTTGGCTTACAGCTCTGGGATTTCTTGATGCCTTAAGTACAATTTCAAAAATCATTCCAAAAACGGTCACAATATTTTTAACAGGGGTGGGGGGGAGACACTCAATAATTAATAATATCTGAATTATTTATTTATTTTCAGGAAATTTGAAATTAAATCAAATTAAATAATTTTTATTGCTCCATTCCCACACCTCAATTTCGTGATCCAACCCTATCTACTTTTTTTAAAGTGTGGTCTCTGATCTAACCTCAAAAAGGAAGAACAATAACTGGTCCTGAATAAAATTGCTCAATTCTACTTTAAGACATACAAGGCACAATGAAAATTAAGTTTAAATCTAGTTTTCAGCAATGTTGTCTGTTTTTCCTAGCCTGTTACTCACCTGATAAGGCAAAAAAGGTTATCTATAAAGCTTCCCCCATGCATTCCATGGGATATCGAACTCATGGAGGAAAAGTGGATAGCACACCAGGTAAGCCCGATCCATTTTGTTTGTGGTTTGACTTTGCTATTGTTTGAAGGAATGCTACCCAGATCCTGTTAATTCACAATTCAGAGCAATATCATCTAATAAACTGGGATGCAGCTCAGTTCCATGCAGGTTTCTTTGGAGGAAGCCCAACTGAATTTGATTATGTGTAATTGAACCGAAGATCATAGAATTGTGCTTCTTCCCACTACAAAATATTTTTATCTCTCAATGAGGTAAGCTTCAGTTATGCCTATCTCTGTTGCACTATGTCTATCCACAATTTATTGGACCAATTGTGCAGCTGGAATATAAACTTGGTGGGAAATTAATTTAAATAAGAACAAGAACAGGGAAAATGGACATAGCAGACAAAGAGCCCTTCATACCTTTTTAAACAATAACATTCAGAAATTGCCTTTGGACATGAAAGTATTCAAAAATCATTTGTGATGTCATGATAGTTTGACATTCAAAGAAAAATACTGAACTATTCTCATGAACAACCTTTCATAGTCTGGGTAATTTGTGGGTTCAATCTTCAGAATTCCTAATCAGCAATGCCACAGGAAAGTTTCTTCGCTGAAAATTCTGGGAACTGAAATCCTGGAACATGTCTAGAAAGTGCCAGAAAATGGAAGGCTGTCTAGACAAACCCAAAATAGCACTTTGAGAATTAGTGATTACCAGTCTCGTTTTTCAGGATTGCCAGAATTCTCACTCTTCATTTTGGTAATATCCACATTTTTCCAGGTCCTAACAATTATATGATTCCAGAGGTTCTTGGACCACACTCAGTGGCTACCTCAGGCAGCCCTTCCTATTCTATGACAGGAAAGAATAAGCTTGGACGTTTTGATGAAGACCTTCACAAGGTAATCTGTGGACTCAATTATTTTGTTGTATCAGACTTTGTAATTTCATTACCACAATGGACAACTTGGAAACACATTTGGCTTTTAAACCCAACTTTTGTGGTCTTCTGCTACTTACAGTTGAGCAGCATAATGATTACACTACTGAGTTGTACTTATCCCTTCCCATTGTTTCTATCTTGATGGAGTCAAAGCTAATAGCCAGAGGTGAGCTGCTACCGGTTCAGACTGGTTTCGGTGAACTGGTAGTTCCGACCAGCATTTGGGACTGCCCACCAGCCCTGGTGCTATCCTGTCCTATATAATTGCTGTTTTTTCGATACTGCGAGCATGCTCACATTTTTGGTTTTGGGTGAACCGGTTGTTACAGTATGTGACGTCCACCTCTGCCAATAGTGGAGTGATAAAAAGCAGCAATGTTGTCCCTGTTGCAACAGAGAAGATCATGAGTATGGTGGCAAGGTACCAGAGAGTCTTGCTTCTTGAGAGAAGAAGCAAAATCCTAGGATCTTGGGGCAGGACAGTGAGAGTTTCTAACATTAATGTGTCCAACTCTTTTCACAGAGTTTCCCCTGAAACAGAAGTAATTAATTAGGTTGTCATCCCAGGTCCCATGGAAGCCTTAGGACAGGGCTGTCAAACAGATGCGTCACATGCTGGCCATGCCCAGTTTAGCGAAGGGAAAAAAAGTCCCGATGTCACATGACACAGCCGTGACGATGTGAGTTTGAAACCCCTGCCTTAAGGACATCACTGATCTCAGTTTATATATGGGAAAGGGATCTATAATAATGCAAACCCTAAAATATCCTTTCTCCAAGCTGGTGATGGGGTAAGGGGAGAACTGCCTCTAGTTTGCCTCCTTCACCCAGATATTATAGCTTTTCCTCTCCTCCCAAGAACTTGAAATACAGCCTGAAAAGATTATCCATACTGCCAAAAGTAAAGATATCCTGAACTGATCTAGCTGTACATGACTTGTTTTAATATTCAATATTTGGTACTTTAATTATATGCATATTGGTGGTTGTTTGTGTAATTCACAGCTTATTTTATATTTATTTTTTTCTGTATATGTATAACTTTGAGTCAATCTTGACACCTGGCAACTGCCTGGACAAGTCCTTGTGCAGTTTCATTGCCTATTTGGATTGCCTGTTTCCTAGGGCTGAGAGAAAGTGACTGTCCCAAGGCTTTATGCCTCCATTGGGACTGGAATTCATGGTCTCTTGGTTTCTTAGCCTGGTGCCATAACCATTATACCAAACTGGCTCAATCCTATTTTTATTTGTACTTTATTCATTAAATCATTAATATGAAAATGGTGGGGTGTGTGTGTGTTGTATTGGTGAACATATTTGGAATTCTGATACTTTTGCAAAATCAGCTGCTGGGTGAAAGGTTTGCCCAGTTACAAAATGGCTGCCCTACGGACATCATTTGCTAGATTGCTACCAGCTACCCCATCTCCTACCTTCCTACAGTGTACTTTCCATTGCATTCTTTTTCTGTGTGGGAGGGGGGGATGCTCAGGTTTCTAAGCCGAATATCCAATATCTCAGGGGTTGCCACAAAGAAGAGGGAGTCAAGCTATTCTCCAAAGCACCTGAAGGTAGGACAAGAAATAATGGATGGAAACTAATCAAGGAGAGAAGCAACCTAGAACTAAGGAGAAATTTCCTGACAGAACAATTAATCGGTGGAACAACTTGCCTCCAGAAGTTGTGAATGCTCCAGCACTGAAAGATTTTAAGAAGGGATTGGACAACCATTTCTCTGAAATGATATAGAGTTTCCTGCCTGAGCAGGGGGTTGGACTAGAAGACCTCCAAGGTCCCTTCCAACTCTGTCATTCTGTTAGTCAGTAGATCATGAATTGCTGAAAAGTGAGTGCCAGTGCATTTACATGTACAATACCAACATGAGTCACCTAGAAAGCTAGGATACTTAATTTCAAATAATTCTTAGTTGGGCCAAAGTAATATTTTCTTGGACTATCCAGCCCTTCGGTTATGCTTTGGGGCAGATGGGAACACATGCAGAGCATCTATCTCCAGCTTCTTAAAGTGGTGTCTTTTCCTGAAATCAGCCCCATGGTCAAAACCAGCATCTTCTTTGCCCTGGTCTGTTTTTTTCTCTTACTCACACACTCCTCCATCCTATCCCAACATAACATAAATCTGTCTCCTGGCAATGAACTAAGACCATAGAGCTAGTCTTTAGGTTACAGTGGCAATTGGGAGCAAGATTGAAGTTGCTAAGTAATGTGGCCATAAAGAGCAATGTCATGGATTGCATCACTTAGCAACAGCAAATCCAGACAGTCCTAGTTGCGTTCAGATGTGTGGGTTGTTAAGCGGGATAACTGTGAGTGCAGGGAGACTGAAAGAAGGAAGGCTTCTTTGCTTGTAGTCTGCAGCTATCTGGAACTTTTCACATTACTATCAGATTGGTAGAGAAGCTGTATTTAACCAAAGAAGGCTAGATGAGAATATTATTTAAATTAATAAAAAGCAGAAGGAACAAAATAATTCCTGACTACGCACATAATAATGATTCATGAAATGAGTAATGAGCTGACCGGTTTTTCTAGAAAATGCTATATCAGCTATCTAAGTTCCTTTTCATCTTGGGGCACTGTGTGGTTTTTCCTTTCTAGACCCCAGGTCCAGCAGCATATCACAAGCCCAGTGTAGATATCTACAAAAAGTGTGCACCAAAATATACCATGGCAGGCCGACTCAAAGATCAGAAGACTGACAAAATGCCTGGACCTGCAGAGTACGAACTGGGAAAGGTGAGAAAATTATATTTGTTTCTAGAAAAAAAGAAAAATGTTAATCCACCTGAAAAAGTGTTACTTAATTTTCATAAGGTTATATGACATTTATTAGGGCTAAAATGTATGGAGGGAAGAATGTTGTATTTGTTCTTGAACAATAGAAGAAGCAAGGAGAATGTTTTGCTATAATTTTTGAGAATTCAAAAGCTCTGCGCTTGCACTGGTCCCACCAATATTCAATAAATATGATCGTTTCCTTTACCCTGCAACATTTGTATATTCCATTCTCATATTCCAATAACTTGTTACATTAGGAATGAAATTGGGCATTCATTCTTCCTAACTTTTATCTTGCCCTAGAAGAAACTTCCTGCTTTCTTAAACTACAGTTGACTGTGATATTCAGAATTCCAACTGTAATGGAAGCTCTTCCCACAAACTAAGGCTAAATCTGTAGCTTTTAGCTCTAAGAAAAGTGCTGAAAAGCTTCCTCTGCCCACCACCACCCCCTTGTCCCATGCTGCCAACAGGTCTGATTGTCTAAAGAAGGGCCATCATATTGAAGCGGCGAAATATAGACCAGCGTTTCTCAATCTTGACAACTCCAAGATAGGTGGACTTCAATGCCTAGAATTAGGTGTTGAAATCTAGCTATTTTAAAGTTGCCAAGGTTGAGAAATGCTGACCTAAAATGATAGAAAAAGCCTATAGATTTTTACGATCCAAACATGATAGCTCAAGTCCAGGGCCTCAAAAGGAGTTATAGAGGAAGAAAGGTATTAATGGAAGAAGGAAGCAAAGAGTAGAAGAACTGACATTACAAGGATTGCTCTTCCCCTTTTCTACTGCCCTTTTGGCTCGTGCATGAGCTTTAACTGGAATTCCTGGAGGCTCCAAGAGCTCCTTCACCTGTTTCTGCTTATTGCTCCGTTTCTTCTTCTTGTTCTTTTTCTTCTACTAGCTTTTGAAGGGATGCAGGGAGAAAGAATAGGCAGCCCACATGACATTCCTTTTCAAATTATATCCATGGGATCTCAAATGGAGAATCTAAGATTCCATGTGACTTAATGGGGTTTCATGGGAGACTAAGGATTAAAAAAAAACATCCTTCACTCAAATGCAGCTAATTTTCTATCATTACAATGTTCTGGTTTCTGTTCAGATAGTATATCATCAGATGTGTGCCTTTTAATCAGAGGTGATGAGGTTTTTTTTTAAATAAAAAGGCAACTAAAAGTTTCTGCAGCCTGAAAAAGTCTGTAGTCTGCTGTATTGTAATATACCTCCAGGGATTCCATTATCAAAGCTTCAGAAGACCACTAGATGGCAGCAAAGAGATATAGCCTAGCATAAAAGGAGGATACTCTTACCTGGCTAAGTGGGGGAAAGGTATCTTCTGGGGCAAGAAGTTGAGGGACGTGGGTGGCTGAAGGTCTGAAGAGACCCTCATGAGGCTCAAGCCTACAGCTGCTGTGTCCTTTTCTTGGCTGCACTCAGCAGTTAAAAGTCAGGATTAAGGGAAGGGCATGGTATTTGAGCTTTCTCCCTTGGGGACCCCATCTGCTAAATGGGCCTTGGTGTCTACCACTACTATGTTTGCTATTATAAACTATATTTTTTTCTTATTCGAAGAAAATAAATGCTATTAAAATGTGCTAATTTTACAAAACTGTAGCAATAGCCAGAAGACATGTCAATTTTGCCTTACCTGTTTTCATCCTAGATATCTTGTGCTCCTGTGCTCAGTTTTGGAATAAGACATTCCGATTATACAACCCCTGTGATTGTGGACGTTTACTGACTTTGTCCTCTGTGCAGAAATCACATTGGTTTTTCAACTTGTTTTTATATCATGTTGCTCATGTTTCAAAGCTACCTATTTTTAAAGCTTCAAAACCAACTAACAATTGTTTCACCATATTTTACAAACACCTGTCTGGAAGGAAGCGCCTGACAAGAAAATTCAGTAACTCAAAAGCTCTATGTAATGTTGACTGAAAGATGGCATTCAGCTCATGGATCTCATCTGTGAGTAACTGCGGGCCAGCACACCCTGTGGTGCTGAGGGAGCTCACAGTAGCGTGGGTGAGAAAACCTGCAGGGAGAGACCTCTCCAAGCAG
>JANHFT010008277.1:57660-73211 GCA_032467955.1 Pseudoxenodon macrops | reverse complement strand
GATGAATCTTTCCCACAACTTTACTACCCCAAAAAAAAAAAAAGAGTGGGAAAACTAAGGAATGGATTTGATCTCAAGCTCTACCAAAGTTACATAAATCTACAGGACCCCAATAAATCAGATTGTAAATTGAATTCTGAACCTTGTCCAAATTAGTATAGTATTTGGGAACCAAATTAAATAAATAAAGACGTCTTTGTCCTTTTTTTTTTTTACAGTCTTGTTTTGAACATCAAGAGATTTGCAAGGATCATCGCTCTATGCTTATGGATGCTTTTGGACACCTTGGTAAGGTTCCAGATCATGGAAATAGTGTCTACAAGTATTATTATTTTTCTTGGTTTTCATCAAAGTGCCATAGTTCACCTAGCTGCACAGACAGTAACAAATTGATTTCGTATGTAGGACATACCCATCAAGATATTATGGTGTATGTTGTGGCATAAAATGCTCTTGTTTAAGGTTTCTGTCAGCCATGCCCTGTTCCAGGATGCACCACTCCTTAGAATAACTTTATTGCCACTTTGAATGTACACTAATCGGCATACCTTAAAATGAATTTCCATTGCCTACAGCTCTCGAAGGATCATCACCTTCGATGTACATTTCATAAACGTAAAAATAAATAGATAATTTTTTTTTTAAATGATCCATATGCCCACATATATTATATGACACAGAGAAACACCAAAATCGTTTCTCCCATTCAATTATTGGTTAGTTTTCTCCCAGAGCCTCAGTGGTTCCATGGTTATAGCAATAGCAATAGCACTTAGACTTATATACAGCTTCATAGTGCTTTTACAGCCCTCTCTAAGCGGTTTACAGAGACAGCACATTGCCCCCAACAATCTGGGTCCTTAATTGATGAAATCAATTAAACTGTAGACATACACAAACATACTTCTTATATTGGCAACATTCACAATAAAATACTATAGTGATGCTGCAGTATTTTTCACTACGAACTTTCTAACATTTATCCTCACAATTTATCCAACAGGAGAAAAATTACATGTCTGAGGCCCATCATTAGTTTTAATTAATAATGAACAGACTTATTAGACTGTTGAATGTGATGAACAGAACAACATATCATATGCAAAAATATTACAAAGGATAATATAAAGTGAAAGGATAATATAAAGTGTGAAATAGCAAGCCACAGCTGCCATGACTGATTATGATTTACCAGCATAAGAAACCCATCATTACAGACCACTTGATATTTTTATAGTATGCATTAGCCTATAACAGAGGAGGGTTCCCACCAGTTTGGTCTGGTTCTATGGAACCGTTAGTAACTTGGTGGCCCGGTTCGCTGGAACCATTAGTGACCTGGGCCTGCCACACCCCCGAACTGGTTTTCTCAGCGCCATCTTGTTTTTTGCTTCTGTGCATGCACAGGATAAAATACATTGAGGTTTGTTTGGTGCTTTGGAATGAAGATAAAATGACGAAAGTTACCAGGAAGGACGAAAGTTTAGTAGTAATAACTTCTTTGAATGTGATTGGTAGAATCTTCTCACAAAATCGTGTTTTTATATAAATCCAGTGTATTGTACAGTATTAAATAACTCATCCTTCACAGGATGAAGGCACAAGTATATGGAAGGTTTCACTAATAATTCCACATGTACTAAAAATATTTCTTTACCATATGATCCAAGTACTGGTTTTCATCCTCAGCATCTTTGTCAATGTCCAATGCAAGCTAGATTTTAAAAAGAAGAAATTATTGTTTTTAACATTCTCATCTTTGACATATTTTAGTAATAATACTGATTTTGGAAAAGATTGATCAAATTTACAATTTTCATTTCCTCAATAGCAACAGAGAAAAAAAAATCCGACATAGAGAACTCATAATAAGCTAGCAGTGAAAAACTAACAGATCGATTGAGCTACGAACCGATTTTAGACGGGTGACTTTAGTGGCCAGATTTTCTGTCATGCGCTTATTTTCCACATCTAACATATCATCCACCGCATTTGTGTTTGGACCTGCAAAAAAACCCAAAAGAGTCATAACTTAAGAACAGCTCAGAGTACATGTAGGAGTTCATAGAAAAGGACAGTGAGTTACTTATACAGATCTCTAGAGAATTTCACGCACACAGGGAACATTTCCCCCCAAATTCCAGGTTCAAAATGTTATTGAGCTGGCAGAGTTACAAAATAAATACTTTTGTAAAAAGATAAAAACTATTAAAAATGGTTATGCCAACAAAGCCTACCCAGTTCTACGTACCCTATCACCATTTCATATGGTCTCCTGCTTGGGCAGGGGGTTGGGATGAGAAGACCTCCAAAGTCCCTTTCAACTCTGTTGTTCTGTATTTTACTACTACTGCCTTTCTTGGGCTCCAACCAAGATCTTTTAAGTGAAAGCAGGGAAGTTGGCCTGGTGGGCCACGGAGAGAAGAGAACAGAGGAGGCAGCTGTTCTTTCCAGCGGACATTCCCTCCTGCCAGCTGCCTGCCAGATGTTCCCTCAGACGATGGTGCCCATCTCCATCCCCAAAAGGTTGGAGGAATGGAGACATCTCTAAGCACAGACAGGGTGGCTCCAAAACACCCCTTCCTTATTTTGCATCCCTCTCCTCTTCCAAAACTAATGAACCTGCCAAGGCAATGAAGAAAAGGAGAGCAGCGGCACCCACCCTCTCTTTCACCGTCTCCTCCTCCTCCTCCTTTTTTTGCACTCACCTCGGCCCCAGTCCGCCATGGCCGCTTCCTGCCTCCGTGTCCCTCCGTGTCCTGCTCCGCCCCCCCACCCCGAGAAGCGGAGATTTGTTTTGGTGCGCTGGTAGTAGGAGGGCTCTGGGCCCGGCTGCAGCTGCGGATAGGTCTTTCGGGGAAGGCGGGCTCTTTGGCCTAGGGAGCCTGACGCTGGCGGGGTGTTTCGCGTTGCCGGCTGCGTGTGAACGAAGGGAGGGCTAGCCTGTAATAGGA
The DNA here is from genome assembly GCA_032467955.1 of Pseudoxenodon macrops. Taxonomy (NCBI): domain Eukaryota; kingdom Metazoa; phylum Chordata; class Lepidosauria; order Squamata; family Pseudoxenodontidae; genus Pseudoxenodon; species Pseudoxenodon macrops. The sequence goes on along the minus strand of JANHFT010008277.1, from coordinate 70,257 downwards.
AGCCGGCGCGGGCGCCCAGGCAAGCGGGGCTGAGAGGGACACAGCAAACCTCGCTCGAGACGCCCGTCCGTCTCGGGAGCCAAAAGGGGAAGCTCCCTGCTGGAGCGCCTTTGGAGTTTCCGCCCCAGGCAGAGAAATGTTGCGGGCGACCTTCTTTATTACGCAACGTAGGTAACTTCTGCTCTCGGGGGTTTCAGGGAGGCTTAAGTGTTTTGCCTCCCCCTTTTTCTGTGCTCCGCTCCCTTCCCGGTCTCGGTGCCATCAGGCAAGAAGAATAAGTAGCAGCCCAGGGCTTCTCGTGCGTTGTTAGCGTTGTTAATATGAAATGATGGTCTTCTCTCGACGCGTTGACCCCAGTAGCTGACACTCAACCTGGCGTTAATTGGTTTACGGTTTCAGTGTTGGTTTAACAATGCCTTAGTTGGGTAAACCAGGGTTCATTTTCCCAGGGTTTTGGCCAATGTGCAAACCCAGACATAAACAAGAATTACTTTTCATGATTTAATGGCAGAGGAACACATTGTTCTGGTATCAGCTATTTTTATTGCGGAAAAGATCCCTGATTAAAAATTTGCATTGGAGTTTAGTGTGTGGGGGTATGGAGGGAGAGAAAAAAAAGGACACGTCGCAGTTTCAGTGGGGCATCTTTTTATGGGGTGTAAATTGGCAAAGGTCCAATTCCCATCAGTGGGGAAAGTTGAAGTGGTAGTTCTCTGTGTACTCTCCATGGTCAGGGAAAGCTGGAAATCCTCTCCAGGTTATTTCCTTGAACAGTGCAAGCTAATAGTGGCCCGTTCTTGCATGTTTCATGTAGTCACATCTGTCCTGTATTGTGTAGATATTTCTTTTAGAAAAGTAGGTATCTGCAGATATATAGCATTGAATACCAAACCGTCAACTACTGCTTTTGTGTGGAAGTGCAGAGTCATAATTGTACTACCAATTAGTTCCAGTTAGGAAATTTTTGAGAAAAAACTGAGTGACCTGATAGAGCTCCATAGATCAGTACCTAAAATAATCTTCCCTTCTCATTTCTTCCACCCTTACATGTTCTTTTTGTGCTTTTATTATTGGCGAAAATAGTCATGGTCATCCTGGAGAAAGTATCTGTTGGTTGCTTAGAGATGACCTTGACTTTGATAGCATATAGCTAATTGATCAAAAAACAGTCAACCTAGTTTACTAAACCTGCATTTAAAAAAAATAAATGAGTAGTTTCATATATTATGTTAAGGTGGGGGGGCACGGTGGCTCACGCTGAGTTTGTCAACTGGAAAGTTGGCAACCTGGGTTCGAGACCCAAGTGCTGTGCAACAGGGTGAGCTCCTGTTACTTCCCCAGCTCCTGCTCACCTAGAAGTTTGAAACCATGTATATGTGAGTAGATAAAGAAGTACCATTTCAGTGAGAAGTAACAGCATTCTGTATGCCTTGGCTACATGACCACAGAAACTGTCTTTGGTCAACGCTGGCTCCCCTGTTAAGAAACTGAGATGAGCACCGCCCCATGGAGTCAGAAATGACTAGACAGGGTAAACCTTTACCTACGGTATGTTAAGGCATTGTGACAGAAATCAAATGCAATTTGCTTCTCTCACTTGCAAAGCAAATCTGTTTGGAATAAGGTGGCCTACAGAAGTCCTAACATCTGTTCCCAATATCTTATTCTAGTTGCAATGCTGCTTGAGAGTTAGAGGGTCGAATGATGCTTTTACAAAACCACTTGTGAAAGTGCTGGCAATAAATATATTTTTACCCTAGCAAGCAAGAATGCCCAGGTGTCACATACAAATATGATAGTACAGCAGTAGCAGGTGTGTTGCTCAGCAGAAGGGGAAAATAACTGTCGTGATTTGTATATTATGCGAAAAGCAGCATCAGTGATTTAAAAAACAAAAAGATCAAATGTGAATATATTCAAGAGGCCCATATTCCAAATGCAAGGTAGGATTAACCCTGTTTTGAAAGGGATGTTCACAAGTTTTAAGGGGTGAAATGGATGCACGTATTTATAAGGTGTATAATATTTATATTACCTTTTAAAAATCCATCTTTTGCCCCATTCCAAAAATGCAAAAATGAATGCAAAGGTCACAAAAGGAATGCTAATAAGATGTACCGGTAGCTGTTACTCCTCTGTCGTAGATGTAAATCAATAATTTCAAATGAAATCCTGAAGTGATTTTTAACATTTATAATCTGTTACTCTGAACCTGTTTTAATTAAGTTATTTTCAAACTTTAACAGAATCACAGAAAGGAGCTTTTTGTCTTAGACTTGCATCTAAAGTAGAAAGAAAATGTTTCTGTTCGTTTTCAAAAGAAAGAAATCAAAAGAATCAAAAGAAAGAGGAGAAATTATAGGAGACAGTTTCCCGAAAATGATAAAAATGTATAGAGACAAGGCTTGCCAAACTCGATGAATTGTTATGGAAATGCAAAGTTGCAATAAAACCTAAAATAATTTAGTATTCAAAAAGGTCTCACATTCCCAGAGATATAGCTAGATTTTGGGGCATTTCTTCACCAATAACTACATATGGGTTACAAGGAAGGTGATGTGAAATGGATTCCTTATGTAGTTGAGTAAATACATTTGAACCTAGTATGACATGTAACCAACATGTAATGTGGATGAAGGGTAGTGGAAGTGAAATAATGATTAAATGGATTTGGGGTAGATCGGCAATTAATTTTCTCAAGGGACCACATGAAAAACTGAGATTGTTGTGTAGGGCCGAACCAATAGGTGTGTAGGCACCCACACATACACCTGCACATAAATTGAAAAAAGAAACGTTGCCTTCAAAATAAAAGCTATGCAATGGTATTGCGTGCATTTTGTATATTCATTTGATTTCTAATTTCTGATTGACTTCACCTGGGCAAGACAGGGACAGCCAAAGGGCCAAATGTGGCCCAAGGGTAATAAAATACTCACATCTAACCGGTGGTCATAAGGTAGTAGTGATTCTTGACTCATTCTACTAAGAATTTATATCATGCCTTTACAAGAAGCACATTAGTCCTCGACTTACAGCAGTTCATTTAGTGACTGTTCAAAGTTACAACGAGACTGAAAACAGTGACTTATGACCGTTTTTCACATTTATGGCCATTGCAGCCCCATGGTCAGGTGATCAAAATTAAGTAACTTGTAAACTGACTCACATTTATGATGGTTATTCTTTGTTATTATCATTATTTTATTTCGTCATGCATACATTAGAAAACAGATACAAGTATAAACAAGATTATGAATACATATGATGGATTCAGATAAAAGGGAACAATAGGACAGGGACAGTAGGCACGCTGGTGTGCTTATGTACGCCCCTTGAAGACCTCTTAGGAGTTCGGTGTCACAGGATCATGTGATCACCTTTTGCGACCTTCTGACAAGCAAAGTCAATGGGAAAGCCAGATTCACTTAACGGTGTTAATAATTTAACAACTGCAGTGATTCACTTAACAATTGTGGCAAGAATGGTCATAAAATGGGGCAAAGTTCACTTAACAAATGTCTCACTTAGCAACAAACATTTTGAGCTCAATTGTGTTCGAAAGTCGAACACATACTACCTGTATGTTTTGTCACAGATGATTTTGACACAATGCTCACATACCCTCTGAAGAATTATAGTCTGTTGTCTCTAAAGCTAAAAATTCAAATCTTTGTCTGAACTCTTATTCTTTTGGATGACTTCCCATGTACTTAATGTTGTCTCTGAATAAATATCCAGTTGGATATAGCTAACAGTCTGTTCAGTGCCATGATTTAGATTTTATTTCTGTATAGTTTTGCATGAATTCTTTCCCGTCAGCCTTGGGTAGCTAGCTATACGGTAGCTGCAGCTGTAGAAAAGCTTGTTAAAGGGGTGGAGCTCCCTAGAGGTCAATTCTTTCTTTGCTATAATTTCTGGATCAGTAACCCTGCATTACAATTCCCTACTGCTCCCTCTGTTTTTCTGCTAGTGAGATTTTCCATGAGAAAGAAAACACCACCAGTGTCTTCTCACTCGTAAATTGCATTGGGAGGATTGAGGGAAAGTAGAATAGTTGCTTCATTCAAAAAAATAAAACAAAAATCTTGCTAAATAACTATGTACACGAAAACAGCAGTGCTATAAAGAAGGTAACTTTTGCTTTTTGCTTCTAATTAGCTTTATTCTTAAATTTACAGTTTTTAATCCAGGACACTGGTGCTGGCTAGAGTGGAATTTAAAATGAAAAGGTGTTTGTCCTCTATTCTTGCTAGTTAAAAATTCTGATAGTGTATAAAAAGGCTATTTTGCACAATATATTTTAAATAAATTATCCATTATGCTCAGAAGAGTGGATGAGTGGGTGGTGGAGGAATGTGTGAATGTTTTCAAAGGAATCGAGATGTTAAATTTTGAAGTAGTTTCAGTATGTAGGTAGCAGTAATACAGCTCAACAGATCTAAAACATACCTGATTCTAACCTTACAGTTTTCCAGTTTGTCAATTTAGCTTTGTGTATAGATCTTGTCTGTTTTGCAGTGTTCCACTATATTCAGTTTGCAAATCGAAATTAAAAAAAAAACCTGAAACAATTTTTTTCAAAACGTTTATTTTTTTCAAAAGAAAATCCAAAGAGAGAGAACATGTGACTGTTACAGATTAAGTGGCAAGATATGTCAAGTGCACTGTTTGTCAGAGTGTCTCAGTCTTGGTTACAAATACTATAAGATGAAGGACACAATCTATTACAACTCTTATCCTGAAATTCGAAATGAGTTGAGCACAGGGATACTCTGTACTAGAAATAAACATATCTGTAATCTATTCATTGATGTGCATAAAGAAACCTGGGCCAAACATGTAGAGAGAAATAGAATGGCTTTGTTTTTGATGAATAATAAGATTAAATAAACAAAGTACAATTTATATATTGGTATATAATGACTTATTTAAACAAATACAGCAATAACAATAGCAACAAAAATCCTGCCGCAAAAAAATCAGGAGTTGAGTAGCATGTTTTCGGACTAGTAGATTTATCACTTCATGAGATGAAGCTTGTGTCTTTTAATAAAATTCCTTAACTAGAAAAAGTACAGGTAGCCCTTGACTTACAACGGTTCGTTTAGTGACCAAAGATACAACATCACTGTAAAATGTGATTAATGACTGTTTTTCAAAGTTACGACCTTTGCAGCATCCCCATGATCATGTGATCAAAATTCAGATGCTTGGCAACTGGTTCATACTTATGACCGTTGCGGTGACTCAAGGTCCTGTCATCCCCTTTTATGACCTTCTGACGAGCAAAGTCAATGGGGAAACCAGATTCACTTAAAAAACTGGCTTACTAACTTATCAACTGCAGTGATTCACTTTACATAACAACTATGACAAGAAAGGTAATAAAATGGGGCAAAACTCAATTAACAAATATTTCAGTTAACAAATTTTGGGCTCAATTGTGGTCAGACAGCTGTATAACAAACTCCCCTCCACACACATTTGGGCCTCTGTTTCCCCATTTCCAGTAAAGGGAATGAATTGCATCATGGGAGTTTTTGCTCCTTTGGTCCATGGTGAAGAAAAGATTGAGAACCATTGCTCCACAGAATTCCCTATTTTTATGCTTTAATCTGGTTTAATAATTGTGGTGGAGTCTTTTCAAATCCCAATCATAATTCCTAATGGCTACTAAATTGATTTCAGAGGATTTAGAAGGCAAATGTGTCCCTAATTTCTGATAAGTAGGTCAGAAATGATTTAGATGAATCAAGAAAATAATGACAGAGCTGTGAAACACAAACATTTAAGATGATCAATAGGGACAGTTTTGCTCATCTTGGCTGATTGTAATGCCTGGGACCATACTGGAAATTTTTATCAGTTATACCTGTTAACAAATCAAAACTGTAGATCTGAAAAATTGTATTGAAATTATGTGATCATAATTTTCTGTAGCATTTAAAAAAATATGCTAAATTAGATACAAATGCCATGAAGTTCTTTCTTCATATGATTTCAAGGCTACAACAGCCAGTTCCAGTTACAAGTTATTTATTGGCTGTATGTAGAAATTACTTGTGCTTGTTGAGGTATTCTATATATGTTCTCTGTACAGAAGAAAGTTGATTAGAATAATCTAATTTGTTTTTAAAAAATTTCAAGCTGTGCTGCATGTTTATAGTATGAGTAGTCAAATTGTTGTTGTTTCTTTTAAACAACTGTGGAAGGATATGAAGCATTTGTAATCTACAGATTGTTCCAAGCTTTGGGAAACCTTTTGCCAGAACTGCTGATCCTGGCAGTTGCTCAGTGATACACACATTTTGGCACATTATTCCTCTTTATTTAAATGTTATTCCATGCTATTCTTGAAATTTGCAAATATAAAACAACAAGCAGTTTACTTATTTTAAAGCCACTTCATCATTTCTGTGGCAACTAAATTGTCTGGTGTTTTCCTTAACAGATATGTAAACTGTGAAGGACAAACACTTTAAAAAGTGAGAAGTGACTGAAATAGTAGCATTCATGATATTCTGGGAGCTGTTATTTTCAGTTCTGGTTTGTACCCAACAAATTCTCTAATCTTTCTCCCTCCCTACACAGAGAACTAGGGATCACTTGCTGAAGGTCCCCCTGCTAGGGGGTACAGCATGAGGGGGCCTGACCACCAGATCCTCATTGGGATTGCCCAAGGTGTTGTTGTTATTTAATCTTGAATTTGATTCACAGTCTGGGTAAACATGTAACAATTCAGGTCCTAACCAAGGACCTAAGAGCTGTTAAGGTAACATCTAAGTATACAGGCAATTCCGAGTAGAGTGGTTTTGTTTTGTTTTGTTGCAAAGTCAAAATATTCAGGTGTAATGTTCAAGATTTCCATATATCTAGGCAACCCTTTGGGCATTGCTCCAGGGACTCCTAAATAATATTAGTACAGCCATTGATTTCTTCCTCCGCAATTGCTCAACTTCAATTTGTAAATCACGATATTTCGGGTTTTTTTTCCTAGTCTTTTCAATTCATGCATAATCTGGTATTGCAATATCAATGAATCAGACATTTTTTTCCCGCAATAGTGATGTCAGGCGTGTTGTAGGCCAGATGTCTGTCTGTCTGTCGGTTGTTGTTATTCATAGTACTATTAGTTAAAGCAATAGTCATTAAATTATTTTCATATAATAAATATTTGAGGGTTGATGAACAATCTGAAACTTCGTGAAAGGATCTGTAAGCTGAAGAGTTGGGGGGGGGGGAGCTGATTTAAACCATAAGGTTTATGATTGCGGCAAGTTCTTCCTAACATCTGCCTTGACAGCCTGCCGGTCCCTTCCCCTGTCACAGTTGTTACCATCACATACTGTGACATGCACTGTGATTAGCATGACTACTGGAGGGTTACAAACATATATCTGCATTCTTAAACAGCTACTGTCTTTGTGGTGACACAGACCAAATGTTGGACCTAGAAATGCAGAGAACCTGGCAACCAAAGAGTTAAGGCCATAGGGTGGAAAGGTTACCCCCACCTCATGTTTTCTAAGCAGGATCAGAGATTTGAATCTGAGGGATGAGTCAGTTTGAGAGATACTCTGATTGGTGAGCACAGCTTTAGTACGTTTTCAGACATCCAATGTTTTTTCACAAGAAAATGTATTACCATATGAACCCAGCAAGGAGATATGGGTGGTTTTGCTGGGAGTGCATCCTTTTATTATCATAGGGGAATTTCTTTTGTTTTGTTTTGTATTTATAGAGAGAAATGAGGACAATGGGTGGAGGAGGTGATTTGAGGAGCTACATCATGCAGTTATCTGTTTTAAGGTAATCCTCGACTGGCGGAAGGGGAGGCTAGCTAGGTAATGCTTTGCTCAAAGGACATTTATTAAATGCTGAAAAGCCCAAAGAGGAAGAGGATTAGTGTGTGAGCAAGATAGCAAGCTACTGGCTGGTTTTATTGGGAGCTTCCATCTGCTTTGTACTTTGGCATCCTGGAGTGGCTAGGCTCGCTAATGTTCCTCCCTCTTCTCATCAGCTGTTTAATAAGGACTCTTTGCATCAGTAAATATCCAGCCACGCCACAAAGCCTTCTACTACATTTCACTGCAGTCGGCCCCGTTCCTCTGGGCAGACATGACACTCCAAGCTGTGTTAGAGACTGTAGAAAATGGGAAGCAAGATACTGTCCTCAAGGTGCTACAGATCTACAACCAGGAGGTGAGTTTTCATTGGGAATTGAGGCACCCTGACGGAGTGCTGAAGAATTCACATTGCATATTTAATGGTGTTCTTGTGATGCTCCCTTCAGTTTCATCTGCCTGTATTATTGGGCGGTATATTCTTGTTATTAATCTTTTAATCTAGCCATTTGGGGTTATTTCCTCCCTTTCTCAAAATTGAACTGCAGCTGGGATGAAACAGTGAAAGTATGCTCTTGTGAGAGAATTAATCATGCCAGAGAAATATTGGGGAGAACATTTCAGATGAAAAAGGAAAAAAAGAACAGTGACAGAAAGGTGTATGAAATCCACACATACACAGTCCTAGGAAATAGTGTATGTAAAGAATTATTTTGATTATTACTAGTTTAGATAAAATCTATCGTAACCTTGGAACTTTTCACTTAGCAACTGATAAAACAAAATAAATGGTTGTGGTGAGGCTAAATGTTCATACTTAGTCACCCTTAGACTTATTTCAAAATGTTACACAACCTGAACGATGTCTTTCAGTATTCAATGTTTCTAGGAACTTCAAATCAAACTAATGAATATGCAATTGTGAATTGATTTATATTTGATTTTATCATGGATACTTTTTGCTCTGTACATCTTTGTGACTTTTTCTGCAACAGATTTTCAGAATAGCTGCATATAATACATGTAACCCCAAATGTTGTTTTCATAGAGGAGAATGAGAAGGAATATCAATTGGTAGTTTGTATTCCCTTCATACACATCTATGAAGTTGCTCTACAGGTAGTCCTCAACTTACTGGTACATCTAACTCAATAAAGAGTCCACCCCATCAATAAAGGGGGTTTATGATCCAGATTCAAAGATCCAACAATCAGGTCCTCTTAGCAATCTGTGGCTGAACTTCGGGCACTCAGCAACAAAGCTGCATTTATAATCATTTGTAACATCCCACAGTCATGTGAGATGTTGTACTTTACAATGTTTTGCCAAATGTTTTGCACTTTTGATTTTTGGCAAAATGGCGCCCATAGCAAACCATTGGTTTGCTTAACAATTGCAGCTTAACAATCGTGGCATTCACTCAATGACCACACTTTATAACCTTCACTTAAGATAATTTGGTAAAAAACTGCTACAAAAAAGTAATAAGATTAGGTTGGTCACATGACTGTCATGACATACAACTATAATGGGCAGGCTCTATTATGGTTGTATATCAAGAACTATCTATATACTGTACCTATTTGGCCATTGTCCATCAATTGGGAGGAAGTATCTGAAACTTCAAGCAGATTTTTTCTTTAACACTGTTGATCATAGAATCTTCCTAACTGGAAATGCCATGAGACAATGAGTTCTCTGTTTCTCTAACCTGTCCAAAATGTTCAACCAGGAAGTTTTATATTGGTGAAAACTTTAACTGCAGTAATGATAATATCAAGAATTTTAACTCTGGGAGATAAAATGTCAGATTGTCTTTTAAGATACTGATTGTTTTTTACAGTTTTGTTTAGAGAAAGTGTGATTGTACCGTAGTTCCATTGTTGCGCTACAGAGAAGTTGATACCTTTGTTAACATGTTTCTCCATCAGTCACAATGTGTGGTGGGTAGATGCCATTCTCAGAAAACACATGAATGATTCATGGGTACCTCTCAATATGGAAAAAGGCTAATGCTGAGGCTTTCTAAGAATTTGTGCCAGATAACTCCAGAAGGTACTGCATAATGGATAAAGCAAAACATATGGCAATTCCTTTCCTAGTTAATAATAACAGAGAATATATATCTTGTTCCAAAAAGACCTGATATAATTCTAAAAGTAGCAGTTGTAGCCCATGTTCCTCTTTCAACCTGTCACCACCCAAAAGTAGCTGAGAACGGATTGCTTGATGTGCTTATAGCTTCTAACTAAGCTATAGTAGTCTGTTGAGAACAATGCCAAATATACTTTTTCAAGATACTGCAAGCTGGATATTTTCATTTGTGAAAGGAATATAAATAGAACTGCCTTTAATTGCCACATTTTAAAAAATTATGAGGTAAAATATGCTATGATAAGTGAAAATTCTTGGATTATATTAGAGCTGATGTCTCTAATTTCAGTAACCAAGAAAGGCACACAAATATAGTCCTCTTATAAATAAACTGCTTTCAACTTATGCTTTCTATTGCCAAGTGCAGTGAAGTCTAGTAACAGACTTTCAAAATGGAATAATAGTTGTATGAATACAATTTAAATAAATAAAACAACTGAAAAAGTTGTTTAAATTCCCTTCCTTCTTCAGAACATGATTGGCAATTGGGAAGGAACTTCTATTAAGTTGAAGGTATTTGCCATTTGGGAAAATTTGGACAAAATCCCAGTTTATGAACTGGGCCACCTGGGAGATCATTACAAGCTAATGAGAATTGCCTCAGCTAGAAAAAAGATAATGAGAGGCAAACCTATGCATGAAGTCTTGCTCATTATCTTCATCTGAAATGTGCAATGGTAGAAAAACTTTGGTAATCATGTGGTCCACATTTAAATTATAATGTCAAGCCTGTGTGTGTTTGAGCTGACTATTTACCTTAGAATATGCCTCAAAATATTTTACAGTGCCTAGAGTTTATTCAAAAAAACAAGTAGTCATAGAAAGATTTTTTAAAAAGATAGGTTTGAAAATAGCTGCCCCAATTAATAAAGCTACTTAGAAAGTAATAATCCATCTTACGTTTCTTTTTCTTTCCTTCTTTACTCAGCTTAAATATTTAATTGGTTAGCATCCGAGTAGATAGGTATTTGGAAGAAATTGATTAATTGTCATTTATTTTAAAAATTCTCTTATGTTTAGAGAAAATTAATTTCTTAATTCATTCAATGAATTTCCATTTTTGCTTTCTCAGAATTCTCATTGTTTCACCTTTGATGATGAAGAACAGGAAGGAAGGAAGGTATGTTGTTGTGTCATTGTTTGTAGTCCACCAGGAATATTAGGTGTGAGAAATAATAATTTCTGGATTCTGGCTGGAAGAAAGACATGAACTATTTTTTGCTGTGCAAAATGGAGAGCTTACCCATTTTAAGACATATTTAGCATAATACACAGTTTTGCTTTTGAAGTCCAGGAGTGCCAGGGGTGGGTTGTGGATTGTTTTGCTGCTGGTTTGCTCAGGGTTTCGCCTCGTGTGCGCGCAACAATAAAAAAAATAGCTTCTACGCATGTGCAGAAGCAAAATCCAAAATGGTGGCACCCACGGAGACACTGAAGGAACCGGCTCCGTGATGTCATCACCGAGTTGCTACCCGTTCTAAAGAATCGATTAGAATTGGTAGGAAACCCACCTCTGAGGAGTACCTACAGGAAGAAGAAAAACACTGATAATGTCCAGTGAGAATTAAATCCATCTGGGTGTAAGGATGGTTAAGGTACACACAACAGCCTGTGGCCCTTTAGATGTATTGTACCTTTCAGTAGTCTCAGCCAGCATGTCTAATGATGAGCAAAGTGCGTAGTTGTTGTCCAACAATATCTGAAGGGCTCCAAATGACTTAATGTGGGAATACTTTCGTAGCTGAACATCTTGTTCTGATTTTCTGTATGAGCTTATAAGGCTTACCTCTATTCAAGAGAGTGTCTGCTTGTGGATCAATACAGTATCAGTCTTGAAACAGTTATGTTGATTACCACAGATACAACAAGAAAAATTCATTCATTTACACATACTTACACACATACAAATACCAGTACATAGAGCCTCAAAATATCAGATGTTCCAGCTTTGCAGGTTTCTATTTTTAGGTTCCACTTTAATCCAGCATCGTTTCCCATTTGCCAGTACAGACAAGATTTTAACTTCCATAGCTGGCAAATTGGACACAGATATTGTTGGAGCAGCAGTATCAAAAATGCAGTGACTCTCTTCTTTCTTAGTTCTGCAGAATCCCCCAGCATAAATAAAGATCCGGAAATGCTACTATCAGTTTAAATAGATTTCCCTATTTAAATAAACCTCCTTTCTTAGAAATTATGAACATATAACAATTAAAAGTGCCAAGTGTGATTAGTGATAGTACACAGGCACTGTTTGTAGAACAGCCCCCCAAATAATTCCCCAGATCTTGAGAAAACACAGCTTGGGTGAGCTGCAACCAACTGAAAAGACATTACTGAATTATATACACCAAGAATCTGACAAAGTAGCTTCATTTTATTTATTTCCCATCTTTATTATTTTTACAAATAATTCAAAGTGGCCAATATATCAACACACATTCCTCCTCCTATTGTATATTTGTCTGTGTGCATGCTGTGTCTAAATGGAAAAAATACATAGATACATAGATACATATATATATATGTTTTTTGAGGTTTTCACGGGTGCCTGTATGTAGGTATTTTGTTGTTCGGGTTCTTTCTCGTGTAGAAT
>JANHFT010008277.1:21575-51813 GCA_032467955.1 Pseudoxenodon macrops | reverse complement strand
ACCTCTACTGTATATTCATCAGGGATATGATTTAGTTCATACCTGAGTGGCCTAGTGCTTTTCCCTACTTTCTTCAACTTAAGCCTAAATTTTGCAACAAGAAGCTCATGATCTGAGCTTCTCCATCTTTGGCTGCAAAGTGCATAGTCAATCTGATTTCTGTGCTGGGTTGTTGGAAAAGAGCTAATTATAGAACAACTAAATAAATTGGGCTATATTGCTTAAAATATTTTCCCCCCACTGTTGACAAAAACCATGTATCACCAATTCATTACTGCAGATTAGGTATAGATTTCTCCTTCTACATTTATAGTAAAATATATGTAATAAAATAAATGTAGTATCCTGTTTATGTGGACTCCAATATCTACTTGTAAACCACTTCTGGATTTTGAGATGGGGGAAAAAATGAAACATTGACTTTGGGTTTTGCTGATTAGATACGTTTGTTGTTATAGAAATGGTTAATATATATTTACATAAATATGTATTCACTTTTATTATATAAAAGTAAAAAGGTGCGGTTATATGTTATTATCTTATCCTACTGTGCTAAAAGGAAGAAGATGTTAATGCTTTTCTTTCTTTTTCCCCCTTTCCCTCTCCTTTCCCTACTACCGGTATTTTTATTTTTATTTTATACTTTCATAAGTTTAATAAAACTATTAAAAGAGAAAAATGTGGACCTCAATACAGTGTACAGTAATTCTTAGTAGTGAAAAAAGAATGTTGTGACTGAGATTGATTTAGTGTTGAAAAATTATGCAGTTGTGCAGTATTTTAAAAAGTAGAGTTTTTTTAGTATTCTGCTTGATGTATTTGACACAGCCAACGTTTAGATAGTGATAAACATTATCAGCAGGAAAGGCTTTTCTGAAAATATTTGCTGTTACTGCTGAAAATTTGCGTATCTAGTACATAGGAGAAAGCCTTCCCTAGTGATCTTAGGGTAGGAATTTATGGAAATAGTGAAAATACATCTCTTCCACCGCTTTTCATTAGTTGAACTAACTTTGATTTCATTGATGTGGTTGTAATTTTGCCTTGAATTTAATTATAATCAGTATTACTTTTGTATTTTATCATTTGTGTTTTGATCTATTGTAAACCATGTTAATTGTTGTGTAAGGAGAGACATTGACATACTGTACATTTAATAAATAATATGTGGGCACATTGAACATTATGAACAAGAGATCTGGCAAATTTGTGACTTCTCAAAATGCATATATAACACCAAATGGAGAAGATGATGGAAGCTTGAACTAAAAAGGAAGGGTTTGTTATTGTTTTATATGGCACAATTTGAAATTGTTCTCCTAATTGCTGAAACCTAGAAAATACTAGAGTTTTCAGAATGAAACATTCTTTCATTTATATTGGTTGCTAATTTTTCCTGTTTTTGCCTTGCATCCTGCCTTCAGCCATACAATCAATCTTTTGGGCAATCTGCCTCTCAAGTGTTTAGATGTTTTGCTGACTCCCAAGGTCCACCGGGGCTCCCTTGAATATATGGGAGTCAATATGGATGCTGTCAATGTTCTCCTGAGTTTCCTTGATCGACGTCTTGATAGGGTAGGTAAAGCGAAACATTTTCACAACTTCCTTGTTTGTCCCAAGCTACTTTGATGTATGATGATACCCATGTTTGATTAGGATTCATTTGAGAATCCTAATTGAGGTCCATCCTGTGCTTAATATATATGACATTTACCCTACCACACGAAGATGGACATCTCAATTATTTACCATTCTCTAAGAAAACATATGTAGTAGCAATCAGCCTGGTACAGGTAGTTCTTGACTTACAACAAGTCATTTAGTGAGCATCCGAAGTTTAAACAACACTGGAAAAAGGGACTTATGACTGTTTTTCACACTTTGGAATGTTGCAGCATCCCCATGATCCCGTGATCAAAATTCAGATGCTTGGCACTCGACTCATATTTATGACGATTAGAGAGCCATGTGATCATCTTTTATAATCTTCCGACAAGCAAAGTCATTGGAGAAGCCACTTTCACTTAATAACCATGTTTACTAATTTAATAACTGCAGTGGTTCACTTAACAACTGTGGCAAGAAAAGTTATAAAATGGGGTAGAACCCACTTAACAAATGCTTCACTTAGTAACAGAAATTTTGGGCTCAGTTGTTGTAGGTCGAGGACCAGTTTTAATAAAGAGGTAGCAACAGCATAAATGGTTATTATCTGACGTGTGAGTAGGTTGAACAGAAAATATTCCATTGCATTGCCCCATTGATTGTTTGGTTGATACAACATTTTACTAGCTTGGTGAGACACAGATTTAATTTTTGGAATAGGAAATATTACTGTTGATTTGCTTTCTCTTTTTCTCTATGTTGCTGTTTAATTGTCATCATATCTCCATTGCCCTGTTATCCCCATAGCCAAAGTAAGAGTTTAATAAGATATATGTTTATACACTGTTGTACTAGTTTTAACAGTATATATTGCGGTAGTGTAACAAGATGGCAAACAGTACTCAGCCCAAGTGGACATTCAGTAGCTAGGCAAAGAATCGAATAACTAAGGTAAACGTCCCTCAGTATGGTGCCATTACTTCCCAAGTAGGAATACTAATGTAGACATCCTGAAGGTAATATCCAGTAGAGATCCTAAGGATGAGCTAAAAATCACAACGAAGTCAAAACACAAGCTTCTGCAATCTCCATCTTCCAAAAACGAAAGAGAAACATTTTAGGAGGAAGAAGGCAGTGAAGTACTTGAAGGATTTGGGCATTGGGCACAACTGAGCGCATATCACTGAAGAGCTGGTCTTTGCTATGTTTTTTGAAACTATTTTATAATGCCAATGAAGAATAGAGATTAGAGAGCTCCTTTTCACGAACCCCAAGTCTGGAATTAAATTCTTCAAGGATCAAAAGCTCTGGGATGAAGACATGAAAGTGAGCAGCAGGAGCAATCTTGCTGAGCTTTCTAGGTTAGATGGATTTGTTAGATAGCCTTTCTAAATACTGTATTGAACTTTCTCGTTTGCATACAAGGGTGATTAGTGTGGTTTACTGATATTACAAGTCATTAAGACTGCTCAGAGTACAGGAATAAGATTGGTCCTGAATTTTTACACCAGATAAATATGGATTTTCTCCACAGGAGAAGCCTTATAGCCTTATGCCTTCCCTGCCTTACAGCTAAAGAGGTGGAATTAATACTGTTCTGCCAGATCTGTCTTACACCAATCAGAAATATCTCTTAGTCCAAAATGATCCCTGCTTCTGCTTTTCATTAATACAGATAATCCTTGACTATGACTATAATGGAACCTGCCCATCACAGTCAAAAGTTGTGACAGTGATAAAGCAAGTCACCCACCCATGTAACTCAGCCAATTTTATGACCTGTTTTGCGGCTGTCATTAAGCAAACCCATTGTTCACCATGGGATGTTTTTGCTTAAAAAACTGGAAGTAAATTCTGGTTTTCTACAAAAACATCATAAATGGCAATTATGGACTGTAAGATGTTGCAAATGGTCATAAATGCAAGATGGTTGCTGAGTGCCCGAAATGTGGTCATGTGACTGCGGAAGGGGAGCAGCCATTGGAACTTCGGAACTAGGTCATAAATACCTTTTGGGGAGTCCATTATTACTTTAAACGGTCGCTAAGGGACTGGTGATAAGTCAGAGACTATCTGTACATGAAGCAACTCTCACCCAGTTAGACGTTCATGCAGAAGGATATTGCTTTTTGCATGCATTAATGCTAGGATTATTCATTATGTAAAAAAAAAAGAAGAGAGCCAAGCCAAGCTAACTTCTTCCTGATTGCACAAATGTGTAGGGGCTTTTGGCAATAATACAAAGGTGATTTGTAGTTGTCTTTTTCTGGGATTTTTTTAAATATCCTGGTCTTAACTATAATTATGGGATGTCCATTAGTTTTCTATCTAATTACTAACCAGGTTTGTTCCTGCAGAACTTTTTGGAATCAAACTTTGACTGCTAACCATGTGCTAGGCCATGCATTGTAAAAAAAAAAACTATACAGGTAAACATTGAACATCATAATGCCAGGACATGATAAAAGGGAAATTGGGAAGGAAATTTTTATGTAAAACTGAAGCTTAGATGGCTTTCCTAAAAAAAGGTTTTTTGTCTTGAGAATTGCTTTAGTCAATGTGATGTAGTCTTTTGCTGACTTGCAGTTACTCTGCAATTTCAACTAATATGGTTGATTTTCATAAAAAAAAAATCCGTATCACCAAACCATTTTCGGGCATGGAAAACTTAAAGAACAGTTAAATCTGTTTCTTTTTACGTCTCTTTCACAGGGTCATAAACTCAAGGAGAGTCTTACCCCGGTGTTGAACTTGCTGACTGAAAGTGGCCGGGTCCATCGACAGACAAGAAAATTCCTTAAAACAAAGGTACAACACGATCCAAGGTTCACAAGGTGGTATTTACGAAAGCCAGAAAGATGCACATCAAAGCAAACAGGTGTTCCCGGCAAACATACCTTCCCTCAGCATCTGATAATCACCCTTTCCCAAGTGTTCCTTGTGAGGAGGGAAATGGCTGCTTCTCACAAGCAGCCTCGCCGAGCTCCTCTGTGCCTCCCTCTGCTCTCTTCTCACCCACAGATCGTTCCTCATCAGAGGTGGTCTGAATCGTGTCATCTCCATTGGGCCTCTGCAGCTGCTTCGCTTCTGCAGGCGGCTCTCAATCTGGTCGGCAGCCCTCCCCCACTGCCAGACAGCAACTCGTACTCAGCCCTTGGCCTTCCCACTATTTTGGAGGGGGCCATGCTCTCCCCGGTTCCAACTCCTCCTCCTCCAAACCAGGGTCGGTCAAAGCCATGACAGTACATATGGGAGGAGTTATCAATATATCAGTACATAGCAGAGCAGAGCAGAGTAGAATAGAGCAGAGCAGAGAATAACAGAGTTGGAAGGGACCTTGGAGGTCTTCTAGTCCAACCCCCTTCTTAGGCAGAATACCCTACACCATCTCAGTCAAATGGTTATCCAATCTCTTCTTTAAAACTTCTAGTGTTGGAGCATTTAAAACTTCTGGAGGCAAGTTGTTCCATTGATTAAGACACCGAGAAGGCATCTGTGTTTAGTATCAGGATGAGATTCTTACTGAGGCATTTTTGATGCATATTTTCAGGGCTTGATGAGACCAAGTTTTAAATGGCTCTAAGCATCACTTTTGGCTTTCCATGGATTCACAGGTACTTCCTCCATTACGGGATGTGAAGAATAGACCTGAGGTGGGAAACCTGCTGAGAAATAAACTTGTACGTCTCATGACTCACATTGACACGGATGTGAAACACTGTGCTGCGGAGTTCCTGTTTGTACTCTGCAAGGAAAGTGGTAA
Source organism: Pseudoxenodon macrops (assembly GCA_032467955.1). Classification (NCBI taxonomy): domain Eukaryota; kingdom Metazoa; phylum Chordata; class Lepidosauria; order Squamata; family Pseudoxenodontidae; genus Pseudoxenodon; species Pseudoxenodon macrops. The sequence goes on along the minus strand of JANHFT010008277.1, from coordinate 46,445 downwards.
TTATCCCTGATCTCTCTTGTTCATCTCAAGCCTGCTGTATGCTGGCACTTTGAATCGGTAAATAGGAACAAGCTGATCCATCTAACTGAGACGTTATTTGGATGGTGGCTGAATATTAAGAATGCACTGGAATCTCATAGGTCTTTGGATTAAATTACATTGCAGGGAAATGAAGAGAAATGTCATTCATTGGACCAATTTTAAAATTAGGGAAGAAGATAAAATAAACGTGAATAAAATTTGTTGCTGCTGGGCTTGTGAATTCTTTGTAGCTATTGATCAGAATTTTCCTCACAGCAAAGCTACTGTTGGATTTCTTGAACATTACAACAGGAAAAGCAGCTTTGCAAAGATGCCTTTTTCAGAGTGGTATTTCTCTTTTAAATGCTTTGCCTTGTTGGCAAAGTGCAACCTTCTAACATATGTGACATCTACCTATTATAGTTATTATATTAACTTGAGGAAAAGATAAGTGGCCTGAAGAAGAATAGAATTAAAATTTTACCAGGTTCACTCTAATATTGTAGAAGAATGGTACTAAACAAATGGTGACAATCAAGAGTTTTTTCCAGTCCAAATGAATCATGCTTCCATCCAACTGTTATCAGTAACAGAGGAATCCCGTTGGCCATCTCAACCTCTTTCTTACCTGTGATCTGTGGGTTTGCAAGGATCTACCTCCTTGAAAAGTTAGTCTGATAAAGATGAGACTATGTGCTGCTATTTGAATTCATTTGCTTCTACACTAATAAGAGAAAGTTTGACTTTCTATGTCTCCACAGTGTCACGGTTTGTGAAGTACACAGGATATGGAAATGCTGCTGGTCTTCTGGCAGCACGAGGCCTCATGGCTGGCGGACAGACAGAAGGAGAATACTCTGAGGACGAAGATACTGATACAGAGGAATACAAGGAAGCAAAACCCAAGTAGGGATGCATTTCATGCTTTGCTTCCTTAAATATGATCTTTGCTTCTGCTTCTTCGGTGCAAATCCCTGTCGTATCTGGATGTTTGACTCTTAGCATAGATAAGATGGAATGAACCTTGTAAGTCATGTGCAGGAATCCATTGAACCAACTAGTCTCCCTATGAATATCACAGCTGTTTTACAAAGCCCGCTTTGCTGCTTAAGAAGTCTTACCATAAAAATATCTCCTGATACTCAGTTGAATCTCAAGTTTTAATAAAAAAAAAAAAGACCTATTGCTCTTTGACTTCTCAAGGTTCATTTTATTATTTGATTTCTCTTATGTTTCTTCTATTTGCTTCTTTGTTTTTCACTTCTTGCCAAGTTATTCACAAGTAGACCATTTCTTTTACTTCCAGCTCTTGACCTAATTGACAGTGACAGTTATCAAGAGTCAGTTGCCCAATAGATACACACAAAGTTGTACTCTAGGCATTTTGACATTTTCTTTTTTTAATTACATCTTATTTAAAAATTGGAGGAAAGTGAAGCAGGAGGGAAACATATAATGTAATACGTTTCCCTCCTGCTTCACCTTCCTCCAATTTTTCTGCACACATTTATTGTACATTTACACACATCTACTTAACATGTTGAAAAGCAACTGCTCTTTGTAAGATGTATTAAACTGGGAATTTCCTTGTAACCTTAGAAGCAAGAATAGTAACAAAACTGAATTAAGAATAATAATGGAATGGACATGTTTTGGGGAGAGAAACACATCATTATCTGCACAGTCCATATAGTTCCTCTTCATTTTAGTAGCATATGTTTGTGTTAATCAAATGAATATTAGAGTTATATTTTTAGAATACTTGCCATACCTTTTTTACTCTTATCCATTAAAAAACAACATCCAAGAAGGGAATATGTGATATAGATTTTGATATGATGTTTATTATATCTTCCAAGTCCCTGTGCCCTTTTGATTTTTACGAGTGGAAAAGCTGATCATATTTACCTTCCTGGGGGAAAAAATTGAAGAATTAGATTTGTTGATTAATTCTACCTTCTTTTCTTTGGGTTACTATGTGATTCAACTATTTAGCATTAATCCTATTACTGGACGTGTGGAGGAAAAGCTTCCCAATCCAATGGAAGGGATGACAGATGAACAGAAGGAGCTTGAAGCAATGAAACTGGTGAACATGTTTGACAAACTCTCCAGGTACTAAATAATTCAGCATAATTTATCCAGAAATGGATTGTTAGTAGGCAAACAGGCTGAAAGAAAGCAATTGGTTAAATCAAAACCTCTAAGATACAAAATTACAATGGACTCAGACAAATTATTTCAACTTACTTCATTGTCTTTGGAATAATTTGCTATTCAGTTTGAGGGTTCTATTAACATTATCTGAAGGCAACTATGAGCCCAGAGGATGTTTGAAGAGATTGATTTCTTCTTCTTCATTTACCTGTATTACTATAATCTCTGCACTGAAAGGGGCTGAGGTGGTGCCTTGCCTTCAAACTTCAGTAAAATTATCCAGGACAGTTTGACTGTAATAGTTAACATACCATGGGTTTTGAAACATGTTTGGTCTTGCTGAAAAATCTTGCTGTATGTGAAAAATGGGAAGTTTTAAGAGGCAAGAATAGGAAGTTTCTGACAAAGATATCAGATATCAGCTGAAATGATATCAGAAAGAATTGCAGAGCAATTTTCCAGTTAGCTCAACAGAGAAGGATATTAGGGCTATTACTGTACTTTAGAATTACCAGTGACAGTTCTAACATTGGCTTGGCCTTACTACAGAACAATTGGGACCCCAAAATCATGTTAGGCTGAGTTCAAACATCATACTAAATGGTTAATGTGCTTTGCAGGGGGATATGACTTGGTATACTAGTTTAATTTTGGGGGGGTTTCAAAATTCTGTTTGAATTCTATGATCATTAAAATGCTGCTTTTTAATTATGAGGAAAGCATAATTTTATTACTTTAAACATCCTAATGTAATGGCTATCTGAAGAATTTGCATTCAATATTATTTAGTAGTATCTCCTGAAGAACATTCATGTATGAACTGTTTGCTTTCTAAGACCTTCACAGAACTGAGACTGAGGAAACGTCGTCTTATTCCAAAGTTCCTTTGGTAGTCCTTTAGTCATGTTCCTTTGGTAGTTAAAAGGATCTTAATATGTTTGCCATATATAGGTGGCATCTGATTGGGGCCAAGATGAATTACAAATCACTTAACAGTTTTTCATATAAAACAAACAGCAATTACATTTCAAAGTGTCTGTTTAGAATGGTTTGAATTTTCATACCTTCTTCAAAAAATGTCTGTTAGCAAACCAGTACCAGTACATGCATTGTGGATCAATCTCTGGAAATGTTAGGATTGTTTTTATTAGGAGTAATATTTTCTTTCAATTTTAACAAAAGGATGCAGATCCTCACACAAGATCTTCACAGCTTAAATTGAATGAACATTTCATTACATTCACTTGTCAGAAGACATTTTGTGGCAGTTTCTGTCAGGTTTTTCTCTAGGGTGAAATCACTTTTTCCCATCCCTGTAATTTCTTCTTTTTCTCCTTTGAAGACAGCAAATCATCAGACCTATGGGCCTGGATCCTGATGGCAATTTAAGCTCTATCAATGTAACCTCCCTGGATGAAGCTGTTCATCAGATAGCTGATCAGAGGTTATCATCGGATTCTGATTTGGAAATAGACTGAGTCACCCTCCTCTATTTCTCACAAGTCTATGGACCTGCTATTGTCTCTATATATCAGAACTGATCTTCTGATACAAACACCTGGAAAAAGACTTAGATTCCTCCACCCAGATCCATTAATCTCTGCAACCCTACAGCACTTCTTCTGTTGAAAGCTTTTTATAGCTTTGTCTTTCTGACTATCTTTTCTCCTCATTGTTTAAGAGCCTCACCCTCTGATGCATTCCAAAGACTTCCCAGCAGATTGGCAAGGATGCAAGAGAGGGTGGTTTCAAGTGAGGACATGAAACACTAAGAATACATACATGTAGTCAATTGTTTAGGGAGAAAAAATTGTATGAATTAGGGACTTGCATTAATCCCTGGGCCAAGCACAACATTAAAAACTTTATGTTATGGTTGATACACATGGGAACTGTAGGCAAATATGAATGTGTATGTATAGTATACATGTCTAGAAATGTATTATGAAAATGTGGGAACAAAGTACATTTTTATGTGACAATCAATGTAGTTGCATACCATTCCTTTTTAGAACACCTTAAGGATGGTTGGAAATCTTCACGAAAGAGCCATTGTTGAAAGTGTGTGTGTAGGTGCAAGGAAGTATGTTTAAATAAATGTGGGAATGTAGGGTTTCCAGGGAAGAAACGGGGAGCTAAAGACAGGGGAACCAACAATTACAGTGGAATGAAGAGACAGCAAGTGGACCAGCTCTTTTGGATTTCTCTCCAGATAAGGAGAGAATTTGGGATTGCCCACACATGGTCCAGACAGTTGCTCCTCATGAAGAGTCCAGTCCGGCTTTGGGAGATGAGAGAGCATTATCTTCATCCAAACCGTAGTCCACATCCTTTTGGACACAAGGCTCACATATTTCCTTTTTTAATCACTTGGAAATTGCTTACTAGCTGTTTTCAGAATCCTTGGAACACCAAGCTTAAAACAATGGGTAGGTTTAGTTCAATCCTTAGCAAAACAAGTTTTAAATTAAGTTTAAGGACTTCAAAAAAACTTTCTGAATAACAAAAAGTAGAACATTGATTTTGGAAAGTTACAAATGGAGTAAGACTCCAGATAAATTTGAAATAAAATTTTGAAATAAATTATAAGAATCCTTCCCCAGGGAAAATGATGTCCTTTAAACATTGCAATTTTTTAAAAAATTGGATGCCAGAAGGAACTGAAAATTACAATTAAAGGAGAGGACATTTAAATTTGACTTACTAGTATAGAATGGAACAAAATACTGTAAGATTGGACTTTTTGAGGGATATTTGTGAAAAATAGCCCAGAAGTTAATTTTCAGAATGTCTGCTGTTATAAATAAGATGTTTAAAAGATGTTATGGAAGAGGAACATGTTTTCCTGGATAAGACTGAGATGACCTAAAAGTAATTTAAAAGTTGACAGGGTACACAAATATAGAAAAAAATGCTACACTGGATATACAAATAACAAATGAAAAGAATGATCTGTATATCTACCCTATATTGGATTTACAAGAGACTTGTTAAAGTTTTGAAGAATTTTGTGAGAACGAAAAAAAATCAAGTTCTAAAACATTATTTGAAGGAATTAAAAATCATGTTTGTTAAAAATAAAAGGTAGAAATATAAAGATCAAGTTACAATAAATATCTTTGGTAGTGCTTAATGGACTTTTGTTGATCACGACTAATGAAGTTTTAAGGATTTGTTTAGAGATGAGATGAGATCTAGTAAGAGATAATTTGTATATTGAGAAGATAAAAAGATATTAAAATTGTTTATGTGTGTGATAAAGAACGGGGGTTACCTCTTTATATTCATTTTCCTTACTGTATTTTTTCTTTTCTGTTTTCTGCACTATTTTTTCTGTACATTCTTTTATTTTTTTTCCTAGTTCGTATTAGCATTAAAAAATTTAATTGTAATGTTTAATAAAATTACCACACAAAATAAAATATGGGAATATATGGGAAATACAGAGATGTATTTGGTCCACAAGGAAGTATATGTAGATACAGTATTTGCAGTAGGACTTTTCAATTGTAACACTACATTTGTGTTCCTCTTCCTACATGTTTAGTTGTCTGAAATAACATTGCTCTTTGTACTGTTGAGACAAAAGACTGCTTTATTTCCATTAATTATTTGCTTTATTTTCTGTATTTCGATAGCATTTTGAATTCACAGGTTACTTTCATCTTTTACCTGAATTTAAACTTCCCGGTTTAGAAAGGAATTTCATTTCCTAGCTTGTTCTCATTTTACTAGCAATTCAAAACTTAGCACAAATGGTAAATTACAAATTTTCATTGGAATAAAAAAAAAACCTTCCAATAGCAAGATGTGTACTTTTGTCTATAATTATTTGAGTGGTGATTCTTAAAAATAAATAGATGTTTATAAAAGATGTAAGGCATAGCTAAAATCAATGTCGATGATTCCATTTACAGAAATATTAGTCAAGACAATATTGAGTTGCTAAGGGAAGAATAAAATATCATTTCATTAATTACCATATTTTTCAGACTATAAGACGCACTGGACCATAAGACGCACCTAGGTTGAGAGGAGGAAAACAAGAAAAAAAAATAGTGTCTTTGCTTCTGCGTGTCCCGTTTTTGCCCTCTCCAGCATTCAGAAGCACTCTGTAGGCCAAAAACGGGCCCATTTTTGGCCTCCCAAACCCTCCGCGCCTCCCATTTTTGTCCTTTCCGATGTCCAGAAGCACTCTGCAGGCCAAAAATGGGCCCATTTTTGGGAGAGCTTCTGGACGCCAGTGAGGGCAAAAATGGAACCTACGAAGTGCTTCTGGTCGCTGGGGAAGGCAAAAACCGGACCTGCGGAGGCCTATGGAGGCCAAAAATGGGCCCTTTTTTGGCTTGTAGAATGCTTCGGGACTGCAGGAGGGCGAAAATGGAACGCAGGGACAGTTCAGGAGGCCAAAAACAGGCCCGTATTTTCTCTATAAGATGCACAGACATTCCACCCATTATTGGGGGGGTGAAAAGTGTGCCTTATAGTATGAAAAATACTGTACATGCTCAATCTGTAGTGATAGTTTGGAAGATCTAACCTGGTTTATTGATTTTTCAACCACTTCTAATTTGGATTAGAAGAGAATTTGTCAGTTTATGAAGATAACATAAGTCAAGAAAGGGGAATTTGTGACTCCTCAGATTTTGCTGGATTACATTTCAAAGCATTTTTTTTACTTTAGCCTATTTTGGCTAAGGCTGTTGAGAGTAGTAGTCTATTAACAAATTTCTGAAGAGCTTTTCACTATTATTGTAATGACTACTATAAAATGAGACAAAAAAATCCTTAAAAGGCATACCACCATATCTTTTTAAGAGGATAACAAACAGGAAACTAATGAACTGATACTGAATCTGCTGAATGGATTCAACCAATGGTTGAATGGTTTGATGGGCTGATGAAACCAAATTATAAGGATTTTTTGAAATATAAGTATTAAATAAAATCAAGGTCAGAGAATAAAAGCTTTAATTAATCAAAATAAATACTGAGCTATTGTTAAAATAGATTTTATTTTACTTTAAATTGAACTGTAGTTGCAAATGCTACACATTCATCCAGCAGCTACAGAATAGCATTCCTGTACATGCTAGTTCTTACTAGAAATGTTGATGCATAAACAAGTTATCTTTTCAAGTTACAAAAGTGATATCTGTGAATTAATATACACATTACTTTAAGAACTTTTTCTTTATACGTTGATAAATAAATAAAGCCGGAATTAACTTTTGATAAAAACTGCACTCCCAATTTTATTTCTTCCAAGTGGGTAGAAAATTGTGGGTTCAGTATGAATGAAATAATACTCTTGTTGAGGCTGACTAAAACACCCCAGATCTGTGATACTTTTTAAATGATTCAGAAATAATCCAAGTAGAAAAAGTAAAAAAAAAAAAGGGAGAAAATTAATGCCTTCTTTTAAAAGGGCGGTAGCAGTTACCATTGAAAATGCTTAAAGCTTATCTTCATAGAAAATTAAATTCAAATTATTTGCAGGATCCAATCTGGGTTGGTCACCAGTACCAGAGATTTAGTCTTCATCAAATTATTTTATTTTCATTTCCCCAAGCAGCTTAAGAATATGCCCTGGTCTGAGGCGTCAAAAATGTCCAAGGAGTTAAATTATTATCTCCAGATAGTTCTTACCGTTACCTACTAGGTGAACAAAAAAAACCATCTTTTCACCCCGATCTGTGAATTTATGACTATAACCTTTGGCTGAGGCACACTTTATTTTTTGAGGAGTTAAATCTTCAAAAATAGAGAATACACTTCTACGTCTCCTTTATATCCAGCTGAAAACACAAAAAACATGGATTATTACAACCCACACCAACTATTGAGATTACCCCCCCCCCCAAAAAAAAAAGAAGAAGTGAGGAAGTAGAGACTGCATTTAGTTAAACAAAAACATTACTGCCAAATGGTAAAATAAACGCACAAAGAAGAACCGATTTTAATCACACTTATGTTTACCTGAACCTGAGCAAAATGGACTGACGTTTTGCATCATATCATTGTGGGTTGTCAGACAAAATATGTTTAACATATGTCTGCATGACTTTCTCTCAAAACAGAGTGATGCTCATTTTACATATTTGGCATAGGTTGCACATGAGTTGGGAGTGTGCTGTGGTACACTGTGAGTGCAAGGAGGCCAAGGGAAGTGGGGCACAGGATCACACAGGGAAGGAAGGTATAGGTTGATACAACGGCAGGGAAACCAAAAGAAGAGTGTGGTGCAGTGAGCAGAAGGTGGGACACTGACCAGAACCTTCCCTGCCAACTCCTCATTGCCTTTGCTTCTGAGAAGCCTGTAAGGAAGTTTGCAAATGGCAACCATATGACTGCAGGGTGCTGCAACTGTTGTGAATGTGAGCTGGTTGCCAAGCAAGCAAATAACAATCGTGTGATTCTAGGGCGCTGCGATGGCAGGAAATTAGAGGAACTATCTTAAGTACCATTCATTCATTTCTACTGCAACTTTGTTTGGCCATTGAATGAGTGATTGATACGCAAGGAACTATAATTTTATTAATTGTTTCCAAATCTCAAGTTGCACTCTGAGAAAGCAAAATGTTACTGAAATAAAATGCAATAAATAGTCACATAGGACAGATGACATAGTCGTTTCAGTTTTCCAAGATGGAAAGTGATAGCATCCCATGGAATTGGGTGGTTATAACAAATGTAAGAAAAATAAACCTATATGACTATGATAAATAGCCTGATGGATAAAATAACTGTGTAGTCTATATTAATTAAAGTGTTATCCTTAATTGTATTGTTTTCATAACTCTAGTCAGCAAAATAAAAAGTGTGAGAGGAAAAGTTTTCAAATCAAAATGACATACCTTTTCTTTTTCCTTTTTTATTAGTTCCTGTAACTCCTTTTCCCAGCCTAACAGTTCTACCACTTTTTCCACTCCACTGATTACATCTCCCAGTTCAGCTACATCATTGTGCTGTGACTGGACCACGAATGGCCCCACCAGGTCTCGATTGATCAGAACACGGGGCACAGAACCACGGACAGCTCCTGCCAGACTAGCAAAGGGCTCCACCTAAAATAAAGCATTAGAAAAGAGAGTGTAGGGAGTTGTCTCTCTTACATAGTAAAAATTGCTGCACTTTAGGGTATTTTTTCTAAGAAAAAAATAGTAACAGGTCTTCAAATGCTAAACTGAAAGCTCACACCAAACTTCTCCTGAATTTGCCTACTCCATATGTGCTACGATGAACAGTACGCAAATCACAGGATACTAAAAATAGTAGTCAATATTTAAGATGATGATACAATACTCTTACTTTATATGCTGATTTTCCTAAGAGTCCTTAAAAGATAGTTGAGTGAAACCTTCTAGCAAGAAACCCTGCAAAATCATTCAGACATCTGAAGATAATGAATTCTTAAAGCTTTACAGGAGGGGTATGCAACCTTGACAATTTTAAGACTCATGTATTTCAACTCCCAGAATTCCTCAGCCAGCATGGGGAATTCTGGGAGCTGAAGTCCATGGGTCTTAAAAGTTGCTAAGGTTGGACACCCCTGTTCTACAATATAATGAACTTAAAACTCTGAAATTCCTTCCCATCATTTTTGTTGATTGCTGAACTGCCACCCTCTCATTCCCTTGACTTCTCTTGGCTTTTCTGTTTTCCAGAATCACTTTGTCTTAGAAACCTATCTCTTAGTCTCTTCCCATGCTCATGATAGCCAGACCTCAAGGGAGGTTCCAACAATAAAAAGCAGGTCTGCCATAGGAAAGTCTGTCAAATGCAAGAAGAACCGATGAGGGAGCTCTTCTCCAAAGAATATAATGTCAGGCTTGACCACTCCAGTGCAAACAGGGCATTTGGGAATTTTTTCAGTCATCACATCCCCCTGAAATGAAATCAAATAATAGGGATATAAGTTCCTAATCAAACAGCACAAGCCACAAGAATGACATCACAACTGAGGACAGCCCACACCAAAATTGCAATAAAAGCAAAGGTGATCCCATGAGCCTACTGAAGCAAAGGTCTAGGATCTAGTTGAAATATGTGGCTCCATCCGAAAAGAGGAGCCAGTGAGTTTGGCAGCTACTGTGATTTTTTTTAGCCTGGCCAAGGGAAGGAGGCCTAGCCTATGAATAGGGGCAGCCAGGAAAAGCTGGGTATTGGAGGAGCATTACTGGCTGGTTGTCTTTGTCCTTATCAATGTCTGCTTTGCATTTTGGAGAAATCACACTGCTAACTTCACTGTTACGTGAGAAAAGAGGAAGATCTCGGATTGTCTCATGAGAGGTATGGGGTAAGGGAGAGGCTCCCTATGAAGTGAGGGTAAAGATGAAGAGCATGTATCTCCACTGGCTGGTGTTCTAGTAGGACAAGGATTTGAAGGATTGAAAATTTACCTTTCTGGAGGCCTGGAATCAACAGAAGCAGGCTGATTCGCCATTTGCATTAAAAATGATATATGTAATACTTGTACTATTCCTGGAGTGCTGTTATTTGCTGCACTGTGGCTTACCCTGAAATCCTCTCCTGAATATGATCTTCGACAGACAGTACATGTAGCAGAAGCAAATGTGCCATGAGCTTCAACTAGTTTATCTGGAGGAATCCCAGCAACTAGAACACACAAAACCGAAAGATCAGTTTTGGTCAAACTCTTCACCAACTCAAAGATATTTAAAATGGATGATCCCTCACCACCACCACCACTGCCACCACCACCACCAATATTATTGCTGTATAATCTGCTTTCAATTTATCTTTCCAGAGCCAGTGGCAAGAGGCTCACCTCTCTCCAGCCCATCAATATTTTGTGTGTAGAGGCGCAGAAGGAGCCCTTTGTCAAACAGAAGTCGAAGAAAATAATGGGCATAGTTTGGTCTGTAATTGCCAGGGTACAACTCCTTAGCTAACCTGAAGAAAGGCTTGGGATTCTGGAAAAAGTAGCTGAGTTCAAATATGGCTTCAGGGTATGGAATATTATACTGCTGAAGGTTACTGTATAGCCCACTCCCAGGAGACCTGCAAAAAGAGTAGTAGAGTAAAATTAGAATAATAATAGGCCAGGAAACCAAGTTCATTCAAGGGTTCCCTGTCTTATGGTTCACTATTTGTATGGGATACATTTTTTTTTAAACAGTGGCTCATATCCACAAAGGCAAGCACTGGATTAGGAACACTTCCCCCCCCCCCCCTAAGTTAGAAAGCAGATTTATTAAGATGATGTATCAGGACAAAGTCGTATCATGTATTATAGGACTACCAATGGTCAAGAGAAAGTACCGAGCGTGGGAATAATTATTGTTCCAGAAGAGCTCATACTGTATATACTGTTTTCTCTGTATATGAAATCCAAATCTAGATTTGGATTTGGATACCAACTGCAGTTGATATCACTGATTTAATCAAAGGCCATTATTCCCATACATTTGTCAATGTATGCAATGTCTGCCTGGATTTGCTTTAAGGAAGAAGCTCACCTCACCCAACTTTAAGACAGTAGCAGCAGATATTTAATTGGTTTCTGCTGCTGTCCACAAGTTACCAAGCGCAGCAAGCAACACAACATTCCAATAGCATTACCTGAGACAACAGAAATGACTGGCCTACTTGATACAATGAATCTATATGCAGGTAGTTCTTGTGTAACATTTGCTTGCTTAGCAATTGCTTAAAATTACAGTGAGTATAACGATAGGTTCTTTGGTTGGAGCTGTTGCAACATTCCTGCACACACATTATTGCAATTCAAGTGCTTGGCAACCAGCTTGCACTTATGACAGTGCAGCATCTCATGGTCAAATCATTGTGGTTTGAAACCTTTATTGATGGCTTCTATAAGCAAAGTCAATGAGGAAGCCAGTGAGAGGCCACTAATGGCAACACGTGACCATCAGATGATATGACCATGTATGATTCACCGAAGGACAATGACTGCTGGAACTGCCATTGTAAATCAGCACAATTATGTGACATTGCACTTTACAACCATGTCATTTAGCAACTGAGCTCCTGTCCCAATTACTATTAGTGAGGACCAATTATAAAATAAGAGGATTTTTTATTTTCAACTAATTTATAAATTTAGGCCAGTTTGATCTGGTGGGTAAAGTGTTAGATCACGAGTGGGGAAACATGAGTTTTAGTCTTGATGTAGGCATGAAAGCCAGCTGGATAACCTTGGGCCAGTCATTCCCTCTCAACCTTAAGAAAATGGCAATGCCAAGCCAGTTCTGAAACAGACATAACCAGGAATAAAATCTGATTGAACACAAACAAACAGACAAACAAATGAACAAACAAACAAATAAATAAATAATGTTAATGTTTTAGAACAGCAAGATCAAATGAGAAAAAACGAAAGTAAAAGGCCAAATGATTCTTGGTCAATTATTATTACAATTATTGTTAGCAATACAATCATTCTTGAGGACCTCCAAAGAAACTTTTGAAGGTACGACATTTTATGTAGCCCAAGGAAACAAGGATCTATGTTGGGGGAGGCAGAAAAATAACACTGACATTTCTTTACAGTTGCAAAAAAAAAACCTATTTCAGCCACTGTTGTTTAACACATGATAAAAGCTATGTGACAGTGTGACACCTACTGAAAACAGGTTTCATGGATGACCATTCCTATGTCTTGGTGACGCGGATACTTATTTGGTTAAAGCTGGCAAAGCCATATGAGTAGTTCCATATAGTACCTGAAATCTGGAATCCCACTTGGGGTACTGAGTCCTGCTCCAGCCATCACTACTATCCTATGGCATTCTTTCTTCCGGATGCGTTCCATCACATCTCTTAGGCTGAGCTTCTTATTTCCACCATTATTTCCTCCTCGACCAATTCCAAAAACCACTCTTGAGAATGTGGATAGGGACAAGAACCTTATTCCCTGGACTCTGCAGGCAACATAATCAGTAAGCATGCTTTAGATGATAAAGAAGCACACTTATAAGGGAAAAAATAAGAACCAATATTCCAGTCCAATCCACGATTTATAGGAATACCCATCTATGGATTGTTATCTAATACATTCAGAAAAGGATCAGCATGAGTTTTTTCTCTTCCTTTGATGTGAAATTGCACATCACCCAGCCTTTAGCAATCTCCACCCAGCCTTTAGTTGACAAAAAAACTATACTAGCATACAGCTTTTTGTTCCCATTGCCAGTTCCTATTGTCTCTCATTCAATTAATTGCAATCACTTGACTTCCTTAATAAAGGATGATATGGCCTAAGAAATTTTATACAGATTGTCCTTGGACCATGCCAAGGTAAAGTGAAAAACAACACCAGATTAGCTAAGGATGACTTAGGGCTTTCTCGTTCATGTACTTAAGTCAAGCTGAAGACAACACCATGAGGATATAGCAGAAAAAACAGAACTTATTGGGCGTATTTGCATTATAGATAGGTAAGGTTCAATGGAGAATGAAGTATTTTTAATGATTAGATAATTCCATTTAAAGTTAAGGCCAAAGCAGACAATCAATGGCATCATTTCTCATATACTATAAGTTTATCATCTTCTACTTTTTATGCAAATAAAATGTGGTATTCATCAATATGTTTCTGCATTTGGGGACACTTTGATAGACTTTCAAGAGCAGGGTATTAGATATACTGTATCTGCATGATTAAACCCTATTAAAGTTTAATCGCTAACAGCAAAGTTGGGCCTTGATATGCAGTATGAAAACACTTAAGTTGAATGGAGGCAACATCTGAAATATATTACTTTAACTTCCCTCCAATCAGCGCTAACAATTTCAGATTCAAGCAGTGCCATTGGCCAAACATGACAGCCATTCTCCTAAAAGTCTTACCCTGCTGACGAGTCTGTCTTTGTCAGAGCAGCAATGTAGAAGGTGTCTCATGCTATCTGTTCTCCTGACCAACTTATTTTGTGTACTTGCTGTGCTATTTAGAACCTGTTCCGAAAAAGAAGGATTCTACCCTGATTCCCATAAAATTGAATTCTTATGGAAAACAGAGACAACAGCTCTGAAAAATACTCTGCAGATTGAATGCAACCCATCATAAACATTTCCTCCACAGTATCATCATTTAAATGGGGATTATTTTGTCCTTGTAACAAAAATATTTAAATAATTTTAAATTTCATTAAATACTCTTTTTAAATTGTATGTCTGATAACTGTACATTGTATTATAATCTGTGGATTGGAATAAAGTATTTTATATTGATGACGTTTTAAAATATATATCATTTTATGCAGAGAATAGCCTTTTTACATACGGTACTTTCTAATCTAATACCAAACAGACGAAGTGTCCTCTGGATCTTTTCCTTCTGCCAGCAATAAAACTATCATGAGAATGAGAACTTTGAACCTGAAAGGCAGCTTATAATAGGCTTACAACAAGCAGTCAAAAATCTCCTGAGTTTTAATGAGCTTTATTGTTAAATAAGATGTAATAGAATTTCAAATTAAATAATAATTACACAAAGGATATCAAGGCCTTACCTTATCCCAGACAAGTCTGTTGTATTTTTTAAGCAACTTTCTGAAGTCTTCTGTAGCAAATGTTTTCCATGAGGAAAGCAGAGGACAGATCTTAATGGAATTAAGGGAAGATTTTTACAGGCTGTCAGATTGGAAGAATTTCTAAAATGCTGGTGCTGGGCATACATCCTGAGATCCAGAGACTTCCATCCTAAAAATAATTTAAAAACATTTTGGGGAAAAATATTGAAAGTGAAGAATCATTTTGTGGAGGAATGGCAAATAATTTAGCTCAGCAAAACAAAATGTTACATGGTTAATACTTCCGTTATGGGAGTAGTTTTATTATTTATATTGCAATTACATATATTGCATTTGCTTACAATTTATGCAATAACATGTAAAAATAAATAAATTGAGCTTTATTCCTAATGACTACATGAGAATCTCAACCTTGTTTCCTATATTCAACTTTTCCTTTTGCGGTTCATAATATATTAACTCCCATATATGTGTCCACCTGTCACAAATCTCTACAGCCTTTCTAAACCCCAAAATGCTTTTCCCAAATCAAGCGAGCTACCTGAAACAGAGACTTACCAATTAATCTCTGTAAACCTGCAGCCTGAAGCACAGTTTTCCTTGCAGAGACTCTGAAATGCAACTTCCAGTTCATTTCCCTTCAGTGGCCTAGTCCTAAATCAGAAAAACCAAGAGAAGGGATTTTTTAAAGTATTGTTTTTATAGGGGCTGATAAAAGCCTGGCATTACTTAGCTAGCGGCTGTGATCTAAAGACTAATATAGGACATAGGGCAAAACAGCACCCCTCTGTTTGCTTTCAATTATCTTGAGTCAGGAAGCACCACTGAACACTCTCTACCACAATGTTCCTAATAGAAGGACCAATGACAGCCTATTTTATCAGTGTTTGAGTATAGTATAATAACGTGATTGGTTCCACTACTACCTCTTACTAAACCTCTGAAAAAATGAGAACAGAAATGAAACGCAGCAGCACCTATGCCACAAAACAGCAATGAAGTTTGAAATGGTTATAGCTTCCCTTCTTGCCAATGTAAAAACCTGTAAAATGGGCATTGCTCTGTTTTGCTTGTGCCCCATCATTTCCCTTTCAAGGCAAAGGACCTGCTACAGGTGAAGCAAAGCAATAGCGAGGGTTGGAGTAGGAGGTAAGATGTGTCTTGCTGAATGTATGCTTTCCCAAAAGGCTCCCACTTTCACTCCCCAAATCATCAGACACATCTTCAAACCCACCCCTATTTTTTTCTCACTTGCAGTCAATCTTGAAATGCTAAAAAACTAACATGAATCAGCCAATGTTTCCTTTACCTAACCAAGGGGAGAAAATAACAAAATGGCATTCAGCCAATCCCATTTCACCTTGCCGTTTCTATATATTGCTAAACAAACTACATGATGTTGCCCATGAAATCACCAGGAACTGAGCTCAATCCAAAGGAGATTTCGTCTTTTCTCCCAAAGCACACCTCTTGCTTCAATCATTTACTTTACATGGAGCTACCTATGAAAAATACAAGCAAGCTAAGTTACTGTATTTTTTTGAGTATAAGACCCCCCCAAAAGAGGGTGAAAATTTGGGTGCGTCTTATACACAGAATGTAGCCCCGCCCACCTTCCCTCACCCTTTGGCCTCTGCCTCCCAGCAATTTATCTCATTGCAGCAAACAGCCTGTTTCAGCTTCTACACAGCCTGATTAGCACAAGCAGGTGATTGTCGGTTGGATCGGTCTCCGCCCATCAGCTGTTTCAGGCTGCAGGGAGGCAGAGGCAGATTTTTTTCCCTTGTACTAAACAGGCTATGGTGAAAGTGAAAGTGAAACAGGGCTATTTGCTGCAAGGAGGCAAATTGCTGTGAGGCAAAGGTAGAGGCAGATTTTTTTTTCTTGTTTTCCTCCCCAAAAAGGATAGGTGCATTTTTTACTTCGGAACATCTTATACTCCCAAAAATACAGTATATGCTGTATCTGCATATATACAGTATTTGCAATATATGCTAACTGTTTGCAATTTGAAAGTCATTGGTAAGCAAGTAATTGTAGTTGCCTGGTGCTACCCCTTTTGCTGGATCTTTCATTATCAGGTAGGTTTTGCCAGATGTTAGCCACTCCTCAATTTCACCTCCTTGTAGTATGTTGTTAAACTGCTTAGTAATGAGTTGGTATAGACCAGTTAGATGTTTCAACCCAAAACCATGCAGTTCATCTTCACCTGGTGCTGACCAATTCGTGCTCTTCCTTGGTCTTCCCTCTACCATTTCTGTTATTACTAGTTCTTTCATTTTAACTTCTTTTTTATTCTTACCCACCTCTTTTAACCAAGATGTCTCTTTGTTGTATTTCTTTGGGTTATCCCATATCTGTACCCAGAACTGCACTGTTTCTTCTTTGTCAGGTACCAACTGATTCATTACAGTTTCTCCATTGATGGATTGGTAGAAACGTTTCAGATTGAATTGAATTTGGAGAGTTTGCCTATAATTTGTAATTTGAGCTTCATATCTGCTAATTTTGGCTGTAGTTGTGATTTCCTGCTTTATTATTTCCAGTGCTTTCTTGATCTTCCTTGTTTCTAAGTGGCATTTTTTGATTAGCTATTCTTTGGTCTTCTTGTTCTTCAGCTTCTTTCATCTATTCTAGATTGTATCATTATCCTCATTGTTATTAAAATTTGTTTGCCACCCATCTCACCATGAGGTGATTCTGCACACCTTGTTATCTTTGTTGCTCTTCTGTGCACTCTTTCTAGGGTCTCGGCATCTTTTTTGTATTGTGGTGACCAAAACTGGACACTGTATCCCAGTGTGGCACCACTAGTGCAGTATAGAGCAGCAGTACCCCTTATCGTGATCTTGGTGCGATTCCTCGGTTGATGCAGCCTAGGACTGTGTTGGCTTTTTTGGTAGCTACAGCACGCTGCTGGCTCATGTGATGATACACTAGGACACCAAGATCCCTCTCATAATCACTACTGTTGAGTCGGGTACCACCTATTTTATACCTATGCATTTAGGTTTTCCTGCCTAAGTGCAGGATCTTCAAATCCCAGAGAAAACTGGCCCGTTCAGTAAGTAAGATATAGTGAAAGGTCAGAGGCCCTGAGTAACAAACGTTCAAATATCTGGCTGCCTCTTTTGTAAAATCAATTTAAGACATTATCCAAGTCATGGAAATTTGTTAATCTTAAAAGTGTTAACTTTGGGCCCAAAGAATCGCATTTAAAGATGTAAATACCGGTATATAGCTGATGTAAAGAGATCTTACATATTTTAATGACAATTAAATTAATTACTTAAAATGTTTCCTATTGGAAAAGAACAAGATAGTTAATATACAAATATATATTATATTTTTGCATAAATACAAACTAAACATACATTTCTGATACAAAATAATAATTGCTTAATGATTCAGTGAAGCCATTTTTACCTACTGTCTTGAGTTCCAACTTGAATATCCTGTTTCCTCAAATACATTTATCAATCCAGTAAAGCTAGAACTGAGTCATAAAGTGCAGCCCTAATGAAGGTACACATTGATTTTATCTAGTAGTAGAATAATAGTAGTCTAAAGAAGTACGTCAACCATGAATATGGTCATGGTTGAGGTTCAAACAGGTAATTAAAGGCAGAGGTGTTCATTTATGCCTAGTACCTTTATAAAGTGGTTTCAGGTAATGTTAAGTTTCACTTTGAATATAAGAGGTGAATATATAAACTAGACCCAATTTTCAGGAAATTCAATCAGAAATCAGAATGCACGGGAATAAATGGATTAATTTTTTTTGATTGTTCTACAGGAGGTCCATCAAGCCTTGCCATTCCTCAACACTCAGGTCACCTTTTTTTAGTTCACCAACAGCCAGGGCACCAGTTCTTGCTCTGTGAAGTCTAACTGTGGGAGAGGACAGAGGGCTTCTCTTGATTGGGGGGTGGGGTTTGCCTGCACCAGGTCCTTTTCACCTGAAGCTCTGCCTGGCATGGCCTCCCCGTCCCATGCACCTGGCTTTGGTTTTCCCACCCGGCTGAAGAAGGCCTTTGCAGTGCTTCCTCTGAAATGCTCCGAGACTGATTGGGTAATGCTGTTGCCCAGATGTCAGGCTTGTTTTCCTCCCCTCTTTACGATGGGAGTGAGGTTTGCCCTTCTCTGATCATCTAATTCTCTGGTGCGCTTTCTCTAGAGATCCAAAAAAGGGGCATGCCCTGTGTCTTTTGGACTCTTCATAAACTTTGTCTTTAAGAGGCAGGAGAGGGAGGCCATTGTAGCAAAGGATGCCACACCATCCTGTTCTGACCTAGGCTTCCTAAGACTGTAATAACCACATGCTTAGTCCCCCAAAACACTTTTTATTTCAATGGCTGTGAATTATGTTTATTCCCAGTCGGCATGAGTCCCAAACAGTTCTTAATTAGTCCAACAGAAGTCTGCCACAGTCTTTCGTGATAAAGCTGATAGGCACCCACCATTATCTCTCTTGATACTATGCCAAAGACCTAATTGGCAATTAGCTTTTCAAGGCCAAATGGAGCAGTCAACATGGAGCTGCTGCTGAGTTAAACCGACTAGAATGAATCAAGTTGCTTCCTGCAAAGCTCACATCAGTTTGCTCCACTTTTATGTCCTATGGGAGGGGCCAATCATCTCCAAGCCTTACTCCCAAGTAGCTCTTTTTTCCTTAACTGTTCTTGCCTTCTGCAGCTCTGCACATGCGTGCACTGGGAACAGGCTCCCCCTGTTTCTCTGCCTCGCTGATGTCAGCCTCTGGAGGCTCCGGAGACAGCACAGAACTCCCAGATGACCCTGGCTCCATCTCTGCCTCCGATGCAGAGCCTTCTCCAGACTCCAGGACTGGTCCATGTTCCTCCCCAGCCTCCTCACTGTCCGACTCTGCTGCCAGCTCCGCAGGCTGCTGGTGGACCACAAAAATCCCCTCTCCCTACAGAAGATGGCTGCTTAGGCATTTAGCACTAATCTTTCCATGACAGATCTGTAGGGAAGCAAGCTGGGTTGTTTCTGTCTGCAGAGGCAGCCAAAAGATGAAAGGGCAACAGTGTGCAGTCATAATCTCAGCCACCATTTTTCTGTCTCCTATCAGAGATAACAGATTAACTAGATTAAAACCTGTGCTTGGATTTCCTTTCTCCGGCTTGGATGAGATGCCTGTTTGATTTCACAATACTATCAAAACCACACTCTTCCACATTGCTTAAAGCTTGATTTAGACTTCAGGGATATAGGTCTCTTGTCATTTGGAGACGGTTGCTTGACTGTTGCATTTATACTTCTGCAAATATCAAGCTGGCCATGGAGTGTTCAAACCATAGTGTGCCTTGCCTTCCATCCGCCTACCAACAGGAAGTCAGATTAACCAATGCAGGGTGCACATCTCCACGTTGTGCATTGTTGAGATTTGGGAGACGTGCGCCTTGTCCCGTCTGCAACTTGCCCATGGCCATCAATCCCTTTGCATGGAGGTATATGCCAGTGCCTCTGCACAGTTGCAGACTAGTTTAAATTGAACTTTAGTGTGGCAAGATGGCAAGAGTGCCATCCGTCTTGCTCCTCCTGAGTTTGGACAAAGCCTTTTCCTTTGGGGGGGGGGCGAGGCTTAGAGCCCCTCGAAGTGCCGTTTCAGCTCACCTCAGGCCAAACGGGTCATCTGACACCTTGTGTTCAGCAGGCATCCTGCATTTTCTTGATCCCTATTTTTTTGGAGGGTAATAAGCAGCATTTGGCATCTGTCCAAGCAAGTCTGATGGGCTGGGGGGTGGGTGAGGAGTGGGCAAGGAAGCCGCTTTCTTTGAAGTTTCAGTGCATTCCCCAGATGAGCTGCAGAGCTGCATCGCCAGAAAGAAGAATAGTACATTTCTAGATTGCTTGTCTTCCTTTCAACAAATATTTACGTGGAAATAGTAGGAGCTGAATTGTTTCCGTTTCCCCTCTTCATACTTTCTCCTCACTCAGCACCACCCTTTGTTGTGGAAAATTGTATGTTGCCACTGCAGCAGCCTGGTGTTGAAGGGCTCGAAATGGTATGCGTGGGGCCCTTCTCCCTGCCCCATTTCCCTGCCCCAGAGAGCAGGAGTTCTTCAAAAGCAGATGGGGGGGATGGTGATGTGGGTACAGCAGTGACCCAGGTGAAATACGGTCCCCAAGGCCGGGCCTCTTTGTCAGTGTTAAGAGTCACACTGGGCTTTTCCTTCTTTCGCAGGTATTTAGCCAAGAATTCTTCAGCACTGTTCAGTGCAAGTGACTATGAGGTGGCACCTCCAGAATATCACCGGAAAGCCGTGTGAGCCGCATGTTATAACAGCACACAGGAGATGGCAGATTACCAGAAGAGATCCTTTGGTCTGCAGCTGCCCACTAAGTTCCACGTTTGTCCACAGTCCCTTCCTTGCACATGCATCTCTGCACAAATGGCAAAAGTGTTTGTGTCGTCAGTTGGAACTGCCACCATCTGAGTCCCAAGGGTGTTTCTTTAGTCCTGAAGGAAGGAAGACCGGCTCCTGGGATGCTTTACTGCAGCGGTTTGATGTTGGAATGTCGCTGGAAATGCACGGTGGTTTCATGGCCTGAACTGCATGCTTCTTGGTCCGTTTTCTTTGGAGCAAAGCCTTACCTGCTGCTGACGGTTTGATGCCGTGTTGTCAACCTTTCCCACAAACAAACTCTGCCTGCCAGTATTGGGGGGGAGGGGCATCAAGCACAGATGCGGGGAGGGAAGGGTCCTTGTGTGCTTTCTTGGTGTTGGGAGGATAAAATGTTGTAAATGTGTCTGTTCTTTGCATAGCTGAAGAATTGTGGGATTAGTCGGTGGGGCTGAATGCACCTTCTAGCATAGGAGGAATTTTCCAGGGTCCCCCCAAGTGTTGTGATACGGTATTCTCTGCAGGAGATAGGTACAAGTCTCCAAATAAAATTTTCTACTTCAGCTATTAAAGGCTTACGTTTGTTTTTACTTTTCTGCAAAACCACTTTTATCTTTAAATATTGAAGGGTAACTGATTCTTGATGTAGTTCGATGCTAAAGAATTTGATTATTGCTGCTGCCAAATGCAAATTCTGAACCAGAGTGGGCAGATGTGGCTGGCATTCAGCAGCAGCAGCAACACTTTTAGGCCAAGTGTCAAATAATCCAACGACCAGGTCCATGCTGGGGCAACCAAGTCAGAAGAAGAGGTTGCCACCAAATTGGCAACTCGCCCACTTCGATTTCCATTGTATTAGCCTGATAATGACGGGATTCCACAGCTACATTGTACACCCCATATTCTAATATCCCACCCCCAGCACAGATCAGAGAGATTGGAGAGGAAGAGATTTCTGTTTGCTCTTCTACACTTCAGAGCAGCACAATTGTGCTGGCAGTAGGGAAGGGTGAAACAAAGGTGAGATTACTTACAGAAATTGCTTGGGTTCCCCTCCCCCCAAAACAAATATTGGAGAGGAGGAGATTGTAAGAGTACTGTAAGCGAGGGGTCCCCAATCTCCAGGCCGTGGACTTTAGCCTGGGTCTCGCGACCCAGGGGTCTTCTCGCTGGTTTCTCTGCATTTGGCTTTCTGTGGGGGTGGATCTCCAGATCCATGGCCACTGCTGTGCTGTACCATGCTTGTATGCGTTCTGGGACTCCCCGGATGCCGCAAGCTTGTCGGAGGTCTGGGTCGAGGGCCTCTTTGAAGTGATGAATGAGGAGGCACTCTAGCCAGTCCCTCAGTTTCCCGGCTAGTCTTCAAAACTGCCACAATAACTCCTTGGGAGGTCGGCCTCCTTGTTTCAATGACTTGACTTGGGCCTCGGCCTCCACTTAATGGGCCATGTCTTCAAAGTGGTCTCAGAGAAGCTGGATGAATTCATCCACATTGGCTAGCTCGGGGGCTTCCTCATCATGGAGCTCAGCTATCTACTCCACTGCTTCACCTTCATTCATGCCATCCGCAATCGCAGAAATCTAGTCCCGATCAGTTGGGTATTGATCCCCATACCGATCAATGTGCACCCAGACTCGATTGAGGAAGTAGGCTAACCACCCTGGGGTCCCATCAAAGGTCGCCCTAAATCACGGAGGAGTGGCTGGTGAGGCCGGTTGTTGAGCCGGCATGGGCTGCTGGGCTGGCACAGGCTTTTGGGCCAGTATCTGGGGCAGTGACCGGTGGCTGGAGTTGCACTGCTTGTTGGATTGACGCTTGTGAGGGACTATGACCGGTGGCTGGACTTGTGCTGGCTGCTGAACCAGTACCTGCAGTGGGGCCATGACTTGTGGCTGGAACTGCGCTGGTTGCTGGATCGGTACGGGATGCAGCATTGGAACAGATGTCCACTGGTATTGCACCCATCCCTGCCTGGGACAGAATGCCCATCCAGGTGGGATTTGGTTGGCTGAGGACAGGCTGCTGGGACGGAGTACTATGTCCCAAAAGTACCGGTTGTGGTCCTTGAAATGAGTCATTGGGCTCTGATGCTGCCCCATTCCGAATCCAGCAAGGACTGTCCTAGACCGGGCTCGACGTATGAGGCTGTGGCACAATCCACTTTGTGCCGAATAAAAGGAGGCCGACCCTTCACTCAGTAGTGCTGTGACTTCGAGGCTCGGAAAGATGAATGTAGATTGAGCCAGGGTCCCCTGGGGTTGCCCAGCCCCAGGGAGCTGAGCGGCACTGAGTTGGCTGAACTGCTCCGGGAGGCCCGCTAAAGACTGGCTTTGTGATGGTGGTGGGAATCCCCACTCCCGAGAGTGCGTGGGGTCTGCTGATTCCAATGCCCTCCATTCGCAGCTGTAGTCTGATCTCTATTCAGTCCCATCCGCTGTCTCAACAGCATCACTCCAGCCATTGCCTCCTGGGGTAAGTGGCTCCCCAGGAGGCACCATCCCAACTGGAGATGCCTCCCAGCCACACCCCTCCAGGTGCAGGGCAGAGTGACTTTGACTCTTGGAGAAAGGAATGTTATGACTATATATCTCCCCAGCTCCCTACAATCCCAGTTTCCCACAGCACTAAATGGCAGGCCTGAAGATCCAATGCCCAAGATGGTTTCCAGGCCTGACACTTATTGCACTCTGTCCCCTTATCTTCAAAGCCACTCTTGCTCCAACTGAGAACTCGGATCTCCAGCAGCAGCATAACTGGAGTTTCTGTGACAATCCTAGTCAAGCTTGAGTGGCATTGTCAACTAAGGGATGTTAGCATACTGACAAGACTCCATACCAATGAATGACATTCTCTAATGACTTCATACAGATGTTAAATAACAAGGGAAAACAGAATCCTGTGATTATGTCATAAAATCGAATCCAAACCACTCAAAATAAGAGTTTTCCAATAGTTCTTTTGTTCTTGTGTTATTCAGACAAAAAGCAAAGCAAGTGTGTAACTGAGCTTAATTAGTTCCTTTATATTTGTACATATACTTGTCCAATTTCACAGTTATCTTACTACAATAAGCTATGCCCAACAAGGCTACTCAAGTTGCTCTAAGCATTGTTGCCCAACTAGGCTACATATTCACACAATATTTGCATACACTCTCAACACAGGTGATCAGGCTGGGAACCCAACACCAACAAGAGTCGTCTCTCACTTCAGGATCGGTTCATTCAAATCTTCTCTTTACACCCAGCTGGTTTACTCTGAATCCATGTGTATGGTACATACTGTCTTGTCAGCTTGTCCCGTCTTGTCAGGAATGTCACATTCTTAGTCCTTGTTCCATGACTCCATAAAAACTGCAATCCATTACATTCCTTATGCCCATTGATGTTCTACCTAGTATCACCAACAATAAATCCTTTATACACACACTCAGAATCTTTTCTTATCTGTAGTACACATTCCAGCAATGTGAGATTCCCAACAAGTTCATGAAAAGGCTAACTGGTTGTATTACATGCCCTCTATATTCATAATTTATATTTGTGGTATTTTAATCAGATATAGCATAAAATATATAACAGTATCCATACTGGAGTAACCAGGGATTTAAGTATTCCCCCTCTTCCCCAACTGCAGTCTAGAACTAGCCACACAAATTGGAGTGGAATCATAGGAGTACAAGGGCCTCCAACTCCTGACTCTTCTACAGGTGAAACTCGAAAAATTAGAATATCGTGCAAAAGTTCATTTATTTCAGGAATGCAGCTTAAAAGGTGAAACTAATATATGAGATAGACTCATTACA
>JANHFT010008277.1:0-15261 GCA_032467955.1 Pseudoxenodon macrops | reverse complement strand
GCCTCCAGAGGGTAAAAAATGACTCAATTGGGGGGGGGGAGTGCATGCGCAGTGCAGTGTGCGTGGGGTGGTGGTTGTGTGCTGGCATGCTAGCGCGTGCACCGCCATTTTTGGCACGCAAGAAGAAAAAGGTTCGCCATCACGTATACAGTAACCTTCAATAAAGTAGTAGCAGCTGACCCTTCAACTCTGTTAGGGAAAAACATCTATATATTTAGCCTTTTGTATGTACTTACTGTTACTTGACTTCAAAATACCTAAATCAAATACGGCAAAGGAGTATTTGTGTTAATGTGTGACCATTTCAAATCTAGAATAGCTGTTTGGACCTTATTGCAACATTTGTTTATTCCAAAAGTATTCCAAGATAACAAACATTATTTGAACATTTTCAAAAATATCTTTTCAAACTTGAGTATTTTGCCCACTGATGATATTCATATGCAAGCTAAGTGCTGAATTGTGAAAGTACAGATCGAAAACAGTTTTTTATGGACATTTCCCCCCTCATACCATTACTCTGATGAATGACCAATTCTCACAGTTCTATGTAATGTTTATGTATCCATGTAGTGTGGCTGTAGCATTATTTATCCTTATTAACTTATTTACTCCCCTCTTTTATTGGTATGTATTGATATTATTTTTATTCTGTTGCTTTTCTGGAGTGCTTCCGTACTGGGAACAAATTCCTTGTGTTTAATCACACTTGGCCAAATAAAGTATTCAATTCAATTGAAATTGAACGATTATTTTATTGTTCATTTACTCGTAAGATTTTTGTCTTGTGTTTACAGTTTCTTCAGTATAGGATGAAATTATATGCAAGAGATCCCACTTTTATTTATGCCATAGATTTCCTTTAATTTGAGATAATTACAATTAAGAGATACAAAAAGCATGCCTGAAGTTATTTGATATTTATTATATTTCATATGTTTTATATTAATATGTTTCATTGTACATAATATAATTTTTAAAGGGTTAATGCTGAAGTGCATGATGGGCATGGCATATATTTTTAAACTAATCCTTAATGTTGCCTCTGGTATGCATTTCTTTAGATCCTAATGTTGCTCTTACATTTCTGGAAAAGACCCGCGAAAAGGTAAGGAAAGAATGCAATAGATAGTTATATATAATTTTTTATTAATTCAAATAGCTTTAGACATGTGCTATACTGGCCAGGCAAGGTAGAGGTAGGTCACAAATAATACAATACTCAATTTAGTACAAAATATAAATTGATATCAGGTCATATTTCAGTTAGTGCAGGTTATTGTTGGGGTTTTAGGCGTTAATTGCTGTGTATGTAAAATGGAGAAAAGGAAAATTCTGTTTGAGGAAAACTCAAAGGAGACTAAATGTTTTTTTAAAAATCAGGGCAACCTGGTCTACCCAAATATGGGACGCAGCATACTGCTTTCGCCTTTCAGCCCCAATCCAGGAACCTTCGCAGGCAGTCGCTTTTGCGACAAACTATTTTTGGGCTACATTTATATTTACTGACAAAGAAATAAAGGGAGACTAGTATAGATCTATTTCAAGCTATTTATTCAAGCCCAGGTTCGAATCTCAGAAGGGTACGGCTAGCTGACAGATAAATAGCTTGAAATAGATCTATATTAGTCTCCCTTTATTTCTTTGTCGGTAAATATAAATTTAACTCGAAGAGGCTAATTTTGAAGAATAGCAGGTATGCTTTGGATATAGGTTTATCCCTTTTACTCTAGTGTAGTACACATAGTCCTTCCTTAATGATTCTAATTTGGGACAGAATTTTTCATTAAGCAAGGTGGTTGTTAGGCAAACATCACATGGCTGTGCCACTTAGTGACAGAAGTTCTGGTATGCCTTGTTTGTAGTCTTTAGGCAGGGACTGTACAATTCTCCTGCCCTGCCATCCTCCCCTCTGCTTCAATCAACCACCACCCCCATCTGCCCTCCCACCCCTTCATTTCTGCCCTGCACTCATCATCTACTTCCATTGGCTCAGCTGATCTTCACGATCGGCTTCCTCTTCATGATGAGGTACATCTGGCCAAAGCAGTCACTGACCCATTGTGAAAGTTATGCATGGTAGCCCAAAGGGCAGAGATGGGGGAAGATAGGTGACTGCTGTGAAAGCCTTGTAAAGGACCAGCAACTGCCTAGGCCAGGCATGATTTTTCAACAACAGGAGGAAGATGATGGATGGTGGCAGCAGAGTGCAGGGTAACCAAAAGACATAGATGGGAGAGTGAGAGGAAGGTCAGAGGAATTGAAGCACATGCTATAGTTGTAAATGTGGGTGGGCTTCCAAGTGCTTTGCTTGAATTTTGATTATGTGATTGCAGAGGTGTTGCAACAACCATAACTTCAAGGAGTAGTTGTAACTACCATTCATTCAGCCTCTTTGTAAATTTGAACAGTTGACGAACGGTTGATAAAATGAGAACTACGGTAGCTGTATTTCAGTAATAAACATAAGCTTTAAAAAAATTAAATTGCCTATTTGAACTAGAACCAATTACCCTATTTTCCATAGACATATTTTGAATAGTGAATATTTGAAAAATGTGACTAATTTATGGGATTCATTAATCACCCTGAGATCTACTTGTACGCTTTCTTCAGTAGGAAAATAGACAAAAGGACAGAAGTCAGATTTCGGATTTTTAATCTGATATTTTACACTGTTTGGTAAAGATGTATTAATATACAACAGCTGTTTTGTGACTTGAAATTTATATTGATTGTAGGTGAAAAGCAGTGATGAAGCTATAATTCTATGTAAAACAGCCATTGGTGCTCTAAAATTAAACATTGGTGACCTGCAAGTTACAAAGGTGAGGCAGTATTTTATTTGTATGTTAATTGACTCAGTTTTGCCTTTTGCATTAAATAGTTATATTTTTAGGTTGCTCACAGTTTTTAAGTATTTCTCCTTTTCAGCATTCCTGTGCTTATGATTGAATTCCATGAAAATCAAAATCCGATTTAATTAAATTAATTATTGTAAATATGGCTGTTCCTATATATTGTTTCCTGTCTTGTTTCTGATTAAACATTACAACTTAGTGACAATTTTTAAGAATGACTCTGGGGGATGCCTCTAATGTGGAATTACAGGAGAGTTTGAGTTGTACATTTCTACTTTACATAAATGGAGTATACTTTTATATCAGTTCAAAGAAATGGAAGCAATTATTGCCAATAAATATACAGATACTGTATTATGACCTAATTCTTCTTTAGAAACCAGGAAGTCTCTTGCTTGACTTCAAATATTGTTCACCAGAGGTGGGCTTCACATAATTTACCTACCGGTTCGCCCAGCACCGACAATGTGAGCACGCGCCTTCTGCGTATGCACTTTGCTTGCGCGTGTGGCTTGCACGTATGTGCGCAGCTTAGAAAACGTGGCTAAATAGGATGGCATAGCGCCACAGTGGGTGGGCGGGCCCACCTGCAGGTTGCTACTATCCGTTTGCCTGAATTGGTCCGAACCGGATAAATCCCATTTCTGTTGTTCACTCATTCTGGCAAATTTCTCTGCCTAATAATACCTAGCCTTCTTCAGGACAATCTAGCTAACCTTATGTACTCTACAGACATGTAAATGCCTATTTATTTGCCATTCTCCTAAAATAAATGGATAGCCCCAGGCTATATCTACTAATGTTCATTGATTCAAATACTGATAATTTTCTTCGGTAATGATTGAGTATATGCATATATATTACTAAAAGCAAACTTATACTCTTTCCGTATATATATTCCATAATAACATATATATTAAGAAAATTGGTTTGGACAAAAGTCAGCACACTTTTTTGTGCGGCTGTTGATAAAAATAGGATTGCCAACATGATCGCCAACATCCAATGACAGATATGGCACAAGAAGAAGAATTAAGAAATTTAATATTTGGCATCCATTTTATTTTCTTTAGGAGACAATTGAAGGAGTTGAGGAGATGTTGAATAATCTTCCTGGAGTGACATCTGTTCACAGCCGCTTCTATGATCTCTCTAGCAAGTATTATCAAACAATTGGAAATCATGCCTCTTACTATAAGGATGCATTAAGGTTCCTGGGCTGCATAGATGTCAAAGACCTGCCAGGTAGTGATCTCTTTTCTTTCCCCACTGAATGTGTTTGGCAGTGTAGTGCTTGTAAAGATGTCCCTTTAAAAGGAGCAACTCCATTCAAGAATTTACATTAAAAAAAACCGGACATAGATGTAGAAATACACAGCAAACATCTTAAGGAAAGAACATTATTTTTCAAATGGGTGGGGCACATTAATGGGTTTATACTGACATAAAGTCAGTATTTCAACTTCAGATTAAATAGATATAAATGGAATTTAAAATGGCAATTATGAAGTTGGGGGTTTTCCCAGCTACTGAAATGGGAGAAGGAATGTGGGATAGTCACTGAAGTAGAACATTTTTCTTTTCAGTGGCAGACCAGCAGGAAAGAGCTTTTACTTTAGGCTTGGCAGGACTCTTGGGCGAAGGAGTCTATAACTTCGGGGAACTTGTAAGTAGTTATATTAGTTTTAACAGTTGAGTTTTAAAAAAGGTTTTCTGTTAATAATATCTCTTAATCTCCATCTATAGCTTATGCATCCTGTACTGGAATCTTTGAGGGACACTGACAGACAATGGCTGATTGACACTCTTTATGCCTTCAATAGTGGCAATGTGGAAAAATTCCAAGCATTGAAATCATCATGGGGCCAACAGGTTAGTGATTGGCATGACCTGATAGAATTTTAGGAAAGCAATATAAACACCTTTAGATGAATCTTATTTCTTTATTTCTGTATAGGTATGAATTCAGAGAGATCAAATCATTTTAATAGTTCTTATGCAAGCTTAGGTTTCTAAGCTAACAGAGGCCCCAGGGTTTTACTGCCTGCCCAGGATTGCAAAATTGGAAGAGCTGTTAAGCATCTTGCAGAGCACAATCATGTTTGACTGTGTTCCTGAGCAGAACTCAAATCTGCAAACCTGGATTGACTTAGAATCAGTCCTACATAGTTTGTAGAGGCAAAAGGGCCAGATTTACACATTAAAAGATAATCACAAATCAAATTGAAATAGCTGGTGAGATGATCAGCTGTTGGCTGCTAGCAATGCAGTGGCATGAGTAGAGTTAGCTGTGTCCATGAAGCCTGGAGGCATTTTAGGTGCTTGGCAGCATGTCTTTCAGGATGGAAGAGGCCTTGAAAACCTAGGCAATAACAGCAGATCCTTTCTGGTGGCAGTGACATGTCAGTGGACTGGTTGTTTTTCAAAAAATGCTAATGGGCTACACGAATCTGCTTGGCTCTCCACGTGTTGTGTAGGCCTACTTTGTTGTACAGTTTGTTGTACAATGTTTTGGAATGTGTAAAACCTTTTGGTTCACTAAAGCAGCTGTGCCTTCTTGGAAAGAGATGCAGCTTTAAAGGATTGCAGATAAGAGCTGGATTTATACTCCAGAGAGTTTTGCAGAACCTCTTCCGCAAAACTGTACCCTAACATCCAGAGCTAAGAATCCAATAAAATGAGATAGAGATAATTTGCAAAGACTATTGGAATTCTTTATTATTTGTCTTCACTTTCCCTTCCCAAGATCTATTTTAATCCATGTTTATAGATGCATTTAGAAGTTTACAATGATTTTGTAGTGTGGTTGAGAATAGTTTTGAGCACAGAAGCAAAACACAAAATGAATAGTACTTTCCTGTCAGGTGATGGTTTTTAAAAAAAGATTATGCAGGTTAACTTTTTTGGATTTATGTTTTACAGCCAGACTTGGCTGCAAATGAAACCCTTCTGCTACAGAAAATCCAACTACTGTGCTTAATGGAGGTAGGTCCTGCAACAAAGATAGCACCATTGCTAGCTATTTGGATAGCATAGACATTTTTGGCCAAAATCATGGGCCAAAAATGTATATTTATTTTGTTAACTGACATTACTTTTACTTTAATTTGCATCCTCATTGCAAAGGATATCCCCCCTCCCAATTCTGGAAACTCTTGTTTATCACTGAAACGTTTTTAAAAAGATTTGTGAAATAAATTATGGTGCAAAAAGAGTGGCTGTTTCTCATGGTGGTTGAAAACACCAGTTAGTTTCTTAGTAATACTTATATTATGCTTACTGTCCTTCTATATACATTTAATTGAATCATATTCTGTACTGGCTTCTATTTAATAATAGTGGGGAAAATAATTTGGTATGTCAGTCTTAATGTTTGTTGTTCAAAATTTTAGACCACAAAACAGTATAAACAAAGCCATTATATTAAATATTTTCATATGAATTGTTATTATTAAATTAATTAAATGTTAATCATAAGCTGCTTAATATCAGTTGATTTAAGTTTTTATTTGAAAGTTGGGTTTTTGAGATCATTATATAGTTATTATATAACTATAATAGTTATCATAATACAAGTTACTATTTTTTCTTAGATTCTTATAAAATGTAGACTGCTTTACATTCAGTAACATTTTGTACTGAGGTCAGCAAGGATAGATAAAAATAGATTTGTGCAGTGGGCATGTTATATTTTTAAAAAGTCCATATTAGTTGTAATCCTCTAGCTTTTCTTGGCTACAGATGACCTTCACCAGACCAGCTAATCACAGGCAACTTACTTTTGAAGAAATTGCTAGAAGTGCCAAAGTCACTATAAATGAGGTGAGTTACTTTTTGAACTAACCTAGGTTGTAACCAGATATTCTGGTCTGATGAGCAGTTTATTTATTTGCTTTATATACCATATTTTTACTCATTTGAATAGAAACCAATCCACCATTTAGTTTAACATTTTCATTTCAAGTAACTTTTGTTGAAGCTGCTGTGTTTAAGCTCTTGGGCAAGGCTATAGCTAATTCCTCTAAGTTCTATATGTTCTCTGTATTTATTCACTATTTCACCTTTAGTTGTACCATGTTTTCAGATCAGTAAGTTGTACCTGGGACATATTGGATACTACTTCGAAAGACAGTAAAGACACTTTTTCTTCTTCTTCTGCAGGTGGAGCTGCTAGTGATGAAAGCACTCTCAGTAGGCTTGGTGAAAGGCAGTATTGATGAAGTGGATAAAAAGGTTCACATGACATGGGTTCAACCACGCGTTTTGGATTTACAACAGGTAGCCTCTCCTCATGCGCTCCCTCAGGTTTTGTTTTAGAACTATACCAAAAAGTTTTATGGTGGAAAATAGCATAGGCTGTTGGCAGTATGTTTCATTTGTTTAATCCTCAGTTTTTAAATCTACACACACACATCAGTTTTAGATGTAGCAATCTTACATTTTTTTGGTGAGCAGCAGAAATCACATTAATTCTGTCAAATTTTCAGCATATTTAGTTCTGTCAGCACTTTTCAGTCAGTATAATTTGTTGCTATCAAGGCAGATGGAACCAGTAAAATATTATTGAGAAACTAATTCTGAGTTGAGACAAAAATAGAAGTATGCTTTCTCCAGTAATGCAGGGTGTTTTTGAAGTTTTTGTTCCTGTTCGTTTAGAATTGGAAAGTAATTTCTCACAGCACCTTCAGTCTGGATTAAATGAATGATAGAATTTATAGTTCTTCAGAGTGAACTTTTTGAAGCTGCCTGTACTCCACATCTACTGTCCCTTTATTTGAGGTCTTATACCAGCTATTTTCACCTATAGCTTTCCACCCATGAACCTCATTCTCCCTCTCATCGGTTGCCCCATATCATGTATGTGGATGATCCAGCCATCCATTGCAGCACCGTAGCAAAAGTTGGGGCACCTAGCTGTTGTAGAGCATTATCAATATTTGAATGCCTCAAAATAAACTACCTAAAACAAATGTCCTGGTATTTTCAAGAAATTTTCAACCCCTTCACTGGATTGATAAAGGGATTTCTATTGAGCAGGTAGAATGTTTCAAATATGTCTTGGCTTATATTGCCAAAATCTAAATTGGGTATGGAAGGGAGGTGGGTGGGTGAAAGGTGTTCAGCTGGGTTTTGGGTGTGGCATCACCTGAGACTTCAGGGCATGGGTGGAGGTGTGGCAGTTGTCATCTGGGAGTCCCAAGGCTTTCAGGAGTACAGCTCCACAAATTGCTAAATGTGAGAACTAGGAGAGCCTTCACAGCTTGTGCACTGTTTGTGAAATTTTCTGATATGGCAATTGTAGTGTCTTAGTTTGTCTCATTTGAGTCTTCGTTTCTAATATGATTGTTGATTTGTTTTCTAGATAAAGGGTATGAAAGACCGTCTGGAGTTCTGGTGCACAGATGTGAAGAACATGGAAATGTTGGTGGAACACCAAGCCCATGATATCCTAACATAGAGGACTTTGCACTGGCTGAGGAAATACACCTTGTACTGTTGCTGAAACTGGCAGTGCCCTGACCACTGACTCTGTACTAAATGCTATTAAGGGGGGAGGGGCTGGGGGAAACGTTTTGTCATGCTTGTACAGAGATCTAAGTGGCATTTGCTGCATGACCCTTTGGTGCTTGGAGTCAGGAATTCCTTCCTATGCACTAACATTTGAGTAGTGTATTCCTTGGGAGCATTCATCCTGTTGTCACCAAAATGGGGTTTGGTAGCCTATAATGGCGAATTTGTCTTGCTGTGAGTTTCCACTGGAGAATGCTAGGCGCTCCATACACTAAAGGGGTGCAGGTCATTAGCTCCACAGTAGGATAGCAGCAAGACTTCCATTTTGCACTTATTGTGCAAGAAGGTAAAGCTGTCTTCAACCATTGTCAGGCATTTCTGATGGGTGGAGGAAAGTACGATCTTTTTTCTGGAACCTTCCTGGTAGCTAGCTCAAAGGTAACAAAACTGGGAACTCACACTTTCTCCCATTGCCTCCCCATATTTTGCAATAAAGGAAATTGCTCAGTCCCATCGTGAGTTTTCTGAGAATAAAGTCATAAATTTTGTGGATTTGTTTTTATATTTTTTCTTTGGGTTTCCTCGTCTTTTACAATATTTTATCCTGAAATATGATGCAGTAAAACAACTGCTGGAATAAATGTCTCTGCCATCCCTCTTGTGCATTTCTATTGATTTTCTTTTACAAGCTGACTTTTGAATTGAGTATTTTCAAGAGATCCAAGGGGTGGTTTAATGATGCCGAAATAGTTTTAAAAGATTCTGATCATGAATGGAATCAGTGTTGCCAATATAATTTCTGGTATGGTTTCTTCCAACTTTAATGGAGTAAGGGAAATCGTACTTTTATTGTAGCTTACAAAGATACTTGTTTTACATGCAGTGTTTATTTAAAATTTCAAAAGTTCATTGCAGAAAAATCATAGGCAAAGTGGCCATTTTTTTAATGGCAGGGTAGGCAAAACCATTGGCCTGTTAAAATTCCCTGCCTTCTCTGAATACGCTCATCCATATTAAAACAGATTCTTGAAAAAGGTGCTGTG
Organism: Pseudoxenodon macrops; assembly: GCA_032467955.1. Lineage (NCBI taxonomy): Eukaryota > Metazoa > Chordata > Lepidosauria > Squamata > Pseudoxenodontidae > Pseudoxenodon > Pseudoxenodon macrops. The sequence continues at coordinate 5,846 of JANHFT010008277.1, read as the reverse complement.
ACTTTCTTCTGGAATATAACGACTAATGTACCCATGTGTTCAAATAATTTCTTTTTTATGGAAACAAGTAGTTTGCTAATAAGTCCTATTAAAATGCACACTTGAACATTTTATGATCGAAACAGGAAAAGTGAGCTTTTATTAGAGAATGACATTTTAAGACTGAATTTATTTTCCTTGTTCTGCTATGATGTGCAGTATTGCTTTCTAAAAAGTATTAACAAAAATTGAATGGTCTGCAAGTGAAAACCAGTAAGTGGTATTTACAACAGCTTATCTACTGAAGGTGCAGAAAACAAATTAAAGGGCAATAGTGAAGTGTATTAATTAACATCTGTCATATATAGGCTAGGTCTTTTTAAATAATTCTGGCAACATCACATCCTTCATACTTCACTTAATTCAATGCTTTTTTCTTTATAGGCCAAAATGTCCTAATTATTGCAGGACTACATTTATAATACAGATAGTCTTCCTTTAGTGATAATTGGGGCAGCCAACTCCATAAAGTGAAATGGCTGCTAAGTAAAACTGACTGCTTATGGCCTTAATTCAGCTTTCCTTTGCCTTATAGGCTGTGAAAGCCATAAATGCAATGATTGGTCACAAAATTAATTTGTTGCCACTGGTGTAACAGCTAAATGAGGACCACATGTCATGAGAGCCAGTTTGGTGTAGTTAATGCACTAAGCTAGAAAGAGACTGAACTCTGATGCCAACTTTCTCACAAAGCCAATTGGGTGATCTAGGGCTAGTAATTCTTTCCCAGTCCTAAGAAGGTGGTAGTGGCAAACCACTTATGAAAATCTTGCCAAGAAAACTGCAGCAACTACACACACACTCCAAATAAGTTACTTTGGTGTGGTGGAAAGAAGAATGGTCTAGAAACTAGAAGACTGAATTCTAATCCTGCATTAGGTACAAATTCAATTGGGGAACTTCATATTCATTAAGCTCCAGGAAAATCACAATGGTTAACCACTTTTAAGATTATTGTTCCCAAAATTGCCTGTGCTTGTCTGACATTCACTAGAAGGCTCCATTTCCACATCAAAATCAAATATGTAAGTCCCACTGAAAAGTGAATAGTGTTGCATATCACTGGCCAATCTTACTATACTATGTATTAGGTGGTTATAGAGATCAGGCATAAAACTGATTTCATACTTTCAAGGAAAACCAGGATTCCTATGCATTAAGGCCAACAGTTTTATGTATATGAGCATCAGATGAAAGCAAATGTCTGCAAAAAGAAGATCACCACTTTCAGCCAGATCTAATTTTTTCATAAAATATTTGTAAGATGGATAAGGAATGAATGCTCATTATTTTTCTAATCATAGAAAACAGTTTGCATTTAATGCAATTGAAATACTGAGCTAGGAGCAGAGAAACAGATTTAGCCACAAAAATTCATTGTGTAGGTCAGTCATATATAATGAAGGCAGCTTATTTCACAAGATTGGTGGGGAGAGTGCAACTACAGTACCCCTTTGTGCTTAAAAAAAGACGAGATACAAATCAGGGTGCTTTGCTCATCTCAAATGTTATCATCCTCGGAACAAAAACAAGTTGCAGTCACATGATATTTTTGAATCTAAAGACCTATATTCAAAAATTATGCAAGCTTTACTCCCACACACGTTGGATAATGCCTGCAAATAGATATATCCAAAAATTGTATGATTTTTAATGTAATACGTAATGGAACCTAATTTAAAACCTAACGAGTCTTATTTTTCAGCCAATATCTGTAAAATGTTACAAAATGTTATTTTGTCCAATGTCTTTAAAATTACAGCCATTTATATTTTCCTGCCAAACATTAAAACTTGTTTTCTCACCAAATCCTTTCATTTAAATGCTTATTTTACCTCACCCATTATAGATAGGTAATCTGATTATCAGCTTATCTCAGCTTCTTCAATCAAGTGTCAAGCTTTCACTGTCCAGATTTATCTTAAAAATCTGAACACTCCATGTATAAAGATATAGTGCATAAAGACCTGTGGGATGTATATTTAGGATAATTCCGCAAATGGGGTATACAAAACTTCAGTTGCTTATCTAAAATTACATAGGGTATTTATAGAACAAGCAAAGTTCATTCTCGAGACTATTTCATAGTTCAAACATGCAGCTAAATAAGCCTGTTTCTTCTCACAAATTTTACTTTTTCAGCAATTATGTGCCCTATTTACTCACCTCTAATGTACTTATGGTACCATTAATGTATTTATGTAGCTTTCAGAGTATAAATACTAGCAGTTTTACCCAGCATGCCAGATGTAGAAAGATACTAGGAATTCTTATTTAATGCTACCCTCTTCCATGTTTTAAGCACTTTATAAATAGTAAAAATGGAATCAGTCTAAATGGGTTAAATAAATGCCATTTTAAAAAGTCAACATAAATTACAGGTAGTCCTCAACTTACAACCACAATTGAGTCCAAAATTTCTATTGCTAAGTAAAACATTTGTTAAGTGAGTTTGGTTCCATTTTATGATGTTTCTTGCCACAGTTAAGTGAATCACTGCAGTTGTTAATCACACAATTAAGTGAAACTGGTTTCCCCATTGACTTTGCTTGTCAGAAGGTTGCAAAAAGTGATCACATGACCCCTGGACACTGCAACTGTCATAAAGATGAGTCAATTGCCAACCATCTGAATTTTGTTCATGTGACCATAGGGATGCTGCAATGGACATATGAAAAATGGCCGTCAGTAATGTAACTTTGAACGGTCACTAAATGGACCTTTGTAAGTTGACTATAATTAGGTTCAGTGGACAGTCCTGGTTAAAGAACTTAAAATAAAAATCTAGCTTGAGTTTTATCAGAAAAACTAAAAAGCATTTTAACTAGCTATACAATACTTAGGAGCTACCACATTAAAAAGTGTGAGAAGACCCTTGCATCCTTTCTCATAAACCCTATAGCTTCCTATCTTCTCTCAATCTTTGTTACAAATCATATTTGTTTCCAGATTGACTGGTAGTAACACAGATGGTTCTCATTTAATGACTTGTTCATTGACAGTTTTAACTTATTGACATCATTGAACAAATGGCATTTACGACTAATTCTCAAAGTTCCAGCCATCACAGTGTCCCAGTGGTGTGATTTGTCATCTGCTACTTTGTTTGCCAGCTTACAAACAAACTCAGTGAGAACCAGCAGGTGGTCACAAATGGCAGGAATGTCCTCACTTAATGACATGGGATTCTATTACAATGGCAACCAGGAAAGGCTAGAACTGATGTGAATAAGTGATGTGATAATTTGGCATCACACTTTAAGATTACGTTGCTTAGTGACAAAAATTCGTCCTAATTGCTGTTAACAGTGTACTATCTGTATTTACTTACATTAGCTTAGCCATGGTTTAGTCAACCACATTTTCACACGCCCTTCTGAATTATAAACCAACTGCAGACTAGAATTGTACAATGTTAGACTAGATGTGGGTGACTAGGTTCAAGATTGGGTGTCCTGCCAATAAAAATTATTTTAAACACTATAACTGGTGTCAAAAACTATTCTTTATATCATATCTTTCCCTGCCAATATAAATTTCATGATGTGGAGGGCCTACTTTGTTTTTCTTCAACTGTACCTTCTGTTCCTGGGAAGCTTTAAAAAAATTTGTGTCTGAAATTTCCATAAATATTTTTGTAATTAATATAGTGAACCCCAATATTTACTTCTATAATAGATAACGCATACTGAGTTTTCTAAATAAAAACTTGGACCTGCTGTTGTGAATTTTCAAATTTTAGTTTTAATAATGAAAGCCTCTGGGAATAACAAACATTGACATTTTCTTCTTCGTGACCATGTTCCCAAAGCTTTTTCTTCTCATTTAGTGTAACTGTCCAAATTGCCCATAACCCAGCAAATTGGGAAAAAGCCGGCAGTAAAAATTACTGTAAATCCAATGACATTTTCCTGTAAATTGAAAAAAAAAGTGTGTTATGTATGCAGCATATGAAAGATAGTAGATGCACAAACGAGGTGAGAATTGTGACTATTCTTTCATTTCTACTGTAGTTTATATATGAAAGCTTATGGACTGTGTTCAAGCTTCTATAACTTACTGTATATGTGATTTATAATTCATATAGCAAATAACTTATGGCATATTACAATATTCATTGTAATCTTAATGATCCTGAGTTTTCTCAGTAGTACAAATTCCTATAGATACCTTGAAGTAATTTTAGAGTACGGCCTTCAAATTAGGATCTGTTACGTTTTACTTATTTCTTACAACAAACACAATGGCAATATAAATCTCAGATGTATTGCAGCCTATTTTAAACGTATGCGGTTAGTGCTTTACTGCAGGGAGATCTTCAACAACATGAAAAACAATGTACTCATGTTTGCTGCAAGAAACCATTAAAATTTAGATAGTCTTGAAACAGAGTAAGAATTCCTGACAGTAAGACTTTCCCCTCTTACCAGTTTCCTGTGAAATGAAAAAAAAATGGGAATGTACAAAAGATTAAAACTGAAAAAGGCCACTATCTAGCCTACCCTCATAAAATTATTTATGAAGCAAGCACAAGTGTGCTGAGTGGAAGCATTCCAAACTAAGAAAGCAATCATAGTGATTTTTAAACAACTAACTCAAACCACTTAATCCTATTCTTCATTGTGATTTCATCTGTTCCATGGCAGCCTCTCAGGAATAAAAAACGCTGGGCATGGGGTTGGGGAAAATAAATGCTTCAGATTGTAATATGTTGGATATAAACACTGTCTTAAAGTGACAAGAAATTAAAAGTCTATCACAGGTATTAAGAGCAAATCTTATATACATTTAAATGCATTTCAAAGGGGGGAAATAACGGCAGCGGGAATGAGGAGAGAGTTAACCTCTCCTGCCTTCTTCGTATTATGATCTTTATTTTAGTCAGCGAAGTGAGTGCAAGAATGCAGACAGGATTTAAGGCTTTATGCCTCTTGGTTTTCCTTAACGACCCCCACAAGGCCTTCTGCAACAATACGCCCCCCCCCCGTGTAACTAGAGAGGCCGTGGTGAAGGTCCTCTGCCTAATAACGTAGACATTTGAACGACCATTTTTAAATATTTTTTTTAAAAAGCCACGAAGGCACGTGACCCTGCCCTTGAGAGCATTTCCTCTTCCAACCACATTTATTTCAGTCCTTCAGGGGAAAAAAAAAAAAGAGGCACAATATATAACACGGCCTCGCCGTAGCAGAGTAATTAAAATAAAAAGCCTTTGACCCCCCCACCCGTGTTTCTTTCGGACGGTGCTCTTCTTAGCCCAGGCCTAGCCAGATGCCATTGAGCCCTTCAGAAACCTGCCCTTGAAGGCGAGCAGTTCATGAGTCATGTGAGGGCTGGAAGCTTTTAAGGGAAAAGAAAAATAAACTCTCACCAAGAAGCTGTTCTTTCCTGAGTTGGTGGACATCTTTGCCCTTGGGAGGATCTGGCTCCTCACGGTCCCGTTGACCAACCGCAGCCCCCTCTGGAAAGCCAGCATGACTGCGCCGGTAGCTGCCTCTCGGCCCGCTCACCCTTTGAGGACGGAGAAACGCGTGGACGGTCTCCGCCCTTGAACCCGCAACAGCAGCCGCCGACCTAAACCGTGCCTAGGCTGGGAAGATCTGCGCAAGGTCGCCGGGGGAAGAAGAAGAAAAAAGAAAAGATTGCCGGATTGGTTCTGCGAGGGCAGCGCCGCCTGCAGGTGCTTCGCTCGTAACGCAGCGGACGTGACGAAAGCCTTCGCGGAAGAGGGGCAGCTGGAAGGGAGGGGCTGGGTTGAAGAGAGTACGCAAAGGGCGCAGGCGGGGCGGCGTTTTCGGAGGAGAGGC
>JANHFT010008276.1:0-11256 GCA_032467955.1 Pseudoxenodon macrops | reverse complement strand
CAATATATGTAAAAAGTGATATATGAAAATGAAATGTAAAATGAATATTATGGAAAATAAAAATTGTTTAAAAAAAATAAATAATAATCTCCATGTCTCCTATATCTAATGGATCTGGAGTTAAAATGGCATTTGCAATTCTTTAAAAGTTTCAGCTACCCCGTTATTTCTTTTAATTACTGTTGAAATATATAGGGTGTGTACATTATATTTCACTTAGAAATCATAATCACCCAGAAATAGCTGATAGTAAAAAAGAAGAGACAATTGAAGCTTTCTATTTATGAGTTACCTTAAAAAGCAATCCATACCATGGATATCCTATGGCTGTAGAGCAAGATATCTGAATTAACAAATAGGAAGGTTTTTTAATGGCTCTCCTATTAATCTATCCTTTCTTCACAGGCTTTCTCTATTTTTATATAGAATGCATTTTTTCCTTTTTTTTTCTTTGGTTTTTCTTGCCCTCTCTTTTTTCCCCTGTGTGTTGCGTTGTATGTGTGTTGTTTTAAATATATTATTAAATTATTTATAGTATCAATGTGCTTTTGCTTATAAAATAGAATTAAAATGCATTAAATAATAACAGTATTTGAATTAGTCTTTCTCTTTATTCTATTTGCTAAGACAGTAAATGATGGTACAGTATCACTTTGTTATAAATGCTTTTATTGCTCATTTCTACTAATGGCTTTTGCCCTTGTGTTATAAATCTGCTAGTGCATAGACATAACTGTGCTAGTCATATGAGTATAGCTGTCATGTATCTGAATCCTTAGGCAAATGCAGACAGCTTTATGCCTTCAAAATGACTTCCTGTGTTGGCTGTGACTGATGATGATTCCAGTCCAAAATATCTACCAAAGCAACTTTTCTATAACCTCCAGATATTTGAGGTATAGATTTTGAAGTTCAAGGCTGAAAGGGTTTAGATAGGGAACTGCCGCCTTAGAACATTATTGGATTTGATGGTCTACCAAGAACTCTAAAAAAAATATTTCTAAACCATCAAATGATGTCATGTTAATAAGTTGAATTGAGTTGAATGAGAGCACTATAACTTATACGGAGTATATGGACAATACTGATGCATTGCTTTAATCAGCCACTTTATTAATTTATTATTTGCTACTTTATTAGACCGACCATTGGAAATTAGGAACAGTCTAACAATTTCCTTATCAGTCTCCTACAAATACTGGCTGAACATTTTGACATTGAAAATACTGATGCCTTTTTCAGGAATTGGTTGACTCAACATAATACTCACAAGGAGTTTTTTAAATTAGTTTCCCCATTACAGATAAGAATATAGAATATCCATCTACAGAAATAAATAAGGGCTAACGGGTTATGCCCAGGTCCTGTGCTCTAGATTTAAGCCATTTTCAACTCAGCTATTTTTAACATAAAGATTTCTCCTTTTGGTTCCTGTCTCAACACCTTTATCCCTTACTTTCTTCTTACAAGCTTACTCATGTATAAATAATTTATCCCATGAAGTGTGAAATCCTGCTCCCTTTTTCTGAAGTAAACAGCAAATATATTTAATGCTCCTGAGATTTATAATAATCTAACAATAATAAACTTTCTCGTCCCAATATTGTTTTGCATATGTACTTTGGTTGTTTCTGAAAAGTAGGATAGATAGCTCCTAGGAGAGATTTATGTTTGAATTCCATATTTGAGAAATGAACCTATTAAGAATAAGGATAATGTATGAATAGAAGCCTTGGAAGGTTTGTCAGCTCTTGGAACAATGATTTGTTTAAAACCCTGCTGACACTAAGTGTCTAGAAACACACATACACACACAGAAAAATAAATACACACTCAGTAAGACTGTAGCAAAGCTCAACGTAACAGACATGTTCTTATTCATAATTCTATTTTCTTATAATTTGGAAGAGGCTTTTAAATGTGTTTTCTTTAAGGATTCTTCACTACTAGTACCATGTTGATAGCTTATTTTCTGTCTCTTTAAAGCTGTCCTTGGACCCCCCCTCCCTAGATTTTGATACATTACTTGGTATTTAGTGGCACTTACTTGATTTTTTTTTTAATTCTCTAAGTCTCCGCTAATGTATCTATAAAGGAATTGTACTACTTATTTTGGTTTTGGATTTCCCCCCCTTTATTTTGATAAGTCATAATTGCAAGAGTTGTTCTGGTTTCTGCTTCATAACATCTTTTATGTAATGAACTATTTGTTCATATACAATTCTGTACTACTTTGCAGAACAACTTTCTTTTTATGATTACTAAATTCTCCCTGGCTCTGCTAAAACTGTTGTGAAAAAAAAGCACTGTGTACCCTAAACATGTTTAATAAAAATATATACTTTCCCTCCTCCCCCAAACCCTAAAGAATTATCTCCGCTTCACTTGTGTACATAATGTTGCCCTGTCCCCTTGTATATAAAAATGTACAAAGAATCATTATCATTGGATAGAGTGCTGGGCAAAGGCCATGCCCAATAAATAAATATTTGAATAGATGAGTGTTTGGATAGATAAGGAATTTAAAATCTTCAGCACAATCCTATCCTTAAATCTCTTATCTGAGGACTGAATCATGTTTAAAATATATAATACCATGAGTGAGTTTAGCATTGCAAAGTGATGGTTTGATACTGGATGTTAAGTCCTGAGGGCTCATAAAATTATTGTCATTAACTTTATAGAATCCCATAGGGATAGGTTGAATGGAGGTATTGGTGTATGAAATGGAATCACTCCCAAATATTCATTACCTTGGGCATCATTGGCATGAGAAAACCATTTACCAATGTAATACACTCTTGATCTTTTGCAGTATTCAAATCCATGACTGCAAACTGGTTCTCTGATTATGGCTTTGGAGAGTTTAAATATGTGCATACACAATTTCTAACCTTTGTATACTTGCAATGGAAATCTCAATTATTCAATTACATCCAACTTATCTAAGTGGATTAATATCTAATAGTGAGTTTATGCTAAAAAGACCCAGTCAAAGAAACTAAAAGCTCTGCAAAATAAATCTTGGTTCAGAAGCTTAGAGAAATATATGAGTTTGAAACAGTATGGAATGATAATAGGCAATAAAATGTTAGCATATTGTTTTTTAGAGAATTCATCTTCCAGGAAAGATACATTGTTTATAGTGATTCATTAATGTGCCTTGTTCGAGGAACAGCAGATTTGTGAATTGGTCTGTGCAACTTTTATCTTTGAATTACTACTGTTAATCAGAAGTCTAAAAATATCATAGAAAATTAATGTTGCAATGAAGAATTGTAAATATTGTTGTTTTGCATGCAAAAGCAAAATGAACAAAATTTAAGTGTGTTTATGGCTAGATAGAAATGGGATTTATTAATCTCTCTCACTCTCTCTCTCTCTCACTCTCCCACCCTCTCTCTCATCTTCCCCCCCTCTCTCTCACACACAATCTCCCATCTCTCCCATAGAAAAGCATCCATTGGAAATTTGAGTGGGCAGAGGGTTGGGTGTGTAGTTACAAAGATCCAGTTTTTCTTGGAGGTATAGAGCTGGCAAAGATCCCTACACAGTTGCCAGAGGATCTTCTCTTAGCTGTGTAATTCACAAAAAGGTTGGCTTCTCCTCATACTTACTAGAAAGCAGAACCAAGTGTGGCGATCAGAATGCTTATGGCCTAATAACTAGTTCATATATTAATGCTAGTAATGCATTAATGCTTAGTTTCTATGAACTGAAAATTTTGTAAGATTTTAAATAATAAGATAGAAACATTCTTACAGTTGCTTGCTTGCAGACATTTCATTACCCAATTAAGTAACATCATCAATGCTACTGAGTGTGGAGTGACTAGGCATGTGAGCATTCTAAATCAAGCTAAATCCAAAAATGCTAATAAGAAAACAAAAAGACCAGGACAGATGTCTAACAAGCAGGAATTAACCACCAGACAAAAAACAGACAGAAATCAATACACTAATCAAGGAACTACTAAGGGGAAAATCACACCCCTACCAACACCACCAGAGCAAGCTACTGAATATCAATGGGGAGCAAGTCCCACACTCACTAGCACTGATGATGTTACTTAATTTGATAATGAAATGTCTGCAAGCAAACAACCAAGATCAGAGAACAGCAAAGGCTCCACAGGGACAATAGTTTTCAGAACTCTACATCACCGGTCAACCAAGCAGAAATAAAAATTACATCAAACTCTTGGCCAGGTTGTAAAACATTTCTATTGAGCTTTGTCGAGTAGACATATCTGAGAGGTTTGTGACTATTTTTGAAGATTGGTTTTATAATCATGAATTTATTTCATAAATATTTCTTTTATTTCTTTTTCCCCAGCAAAAGCAAAGTCTAAATGTGGGTCCACCTTCTTCCCATGTTCCAGTGGAATTCATTGTATCATTGGCCGTTTCCGATGCAACGGTTTTGAGGATTGTCCTGATGGCAGTGATGAAGAAAATTGTAGTAAGTATCTACTATTTAAAGGAGCAAGTTGCATCATCTGTACTGAAGGCTATATCTAAAGGACCTATTGCTCAAAACTTGATAAATATTGAAAACTCCCCATTGGAAGACTTGATTAATTAATTTCACTTACATTCTATCTTTTGTGATCTCAGTATGGCTGGGGGTAGGTGGGAGGGGAGTTCTCCTATTTTTATCCCACAGATACAATCCTGTTAGGTAAATTGGGTTGGGAACTCAGTGAGCTTAAAGAAAAAGTTCGAATTTTATCCCCCTCTCCAAGTCCAGCTAGTCATCTACTATACTACTCTGGGAAGAATTTAGCAAAATGAAAGCCATTTAACACAACATTTGCATCTAAATTCCAATAAAAGTATGAAATCTCTTTCGTGGAACCTCTGTATGTAATAAACATGGTAACCAGAATTAGGAAAACTGATGGAAACATGAAACACCTGTTATTTAATGGGGAACTGATACAGAAAGCAAGGCTTCCAGCTGTTAGCTCTCCAGTTCCGATGAATTCTTAAGCTGAGGTTAGCATGGTATCATGAATTTTTTAGCTATAGCCTTCTCTCATTTTCTGTTAAGGAGCAAGTTACAAAAGAAAAACTTTCATCAGTATGTTCTTTCCTGCAGCTAGTTATAAAAGTTTTTTTTTTTGCAGGTGGTTAAATAGATCTCATAATGCTATGACCTAAATAATTGTGCATTGCAGTTGCAAGGGGGGAAAAGGCAGAGGGTTTGACTGTGATTTAGTCACATTTAATATTTTGGGGATACAATCTCTTGCTAGAAGAGAGCGCAGAGTTGTTTCTTTAAAAGAACATTTGATAGATGACTGTACTTTTTTTGTAAGTTAACAAGAGGAACCAAGACCTGCAGTAATCTTTAGTGGATGTGTGAAACATTTTATAAGTCATTTCAACTTCAAGATGGTTGCTCTAAATTCTGAATTCTATGGTAAGGATGTTCTGACCATTTTGGTAGTGTTCTGAGCTCAAAGTGTCTCCATTTCGAACTATACAGTACAATATAATACGTTCATTGTTCTATCTTGTATCAGCAGTATTACTATGGCAGCCCCCATATTACAGAATATACATTTGAAGGGTCAAAAAACATCTTCCCTTCATTTGTATTTACAAAACCTTTTTCCAATGACTTTTAGCTTCAGTTGCTTTGGTTCATGAAAGTTCCATACATTTACATTTTTTGGTGCAACTTTATTATTATTTTTATATCTGGTTTAGTTTTACGCTGTCAAGCACTGGCAAATGCCATAGGATTGGATGGGTTAACAAATACAATTAATTAAAAACCAAGACACTATGGATTACAACAGTAATTACAACATTGAAGTGAATTTGCTTTCAATCTGTGAGGACAGTGACTATTGAATTAAAGTGGTAAGGTAAAGCTTATAAAGCTGTCATAAAATTAATAACTAAGAAAAACCATAGGTTAACTAAAATTAATTATTAAAATTTAGGAGACCAGTAAAATATAGTGAGATAATATACTATCTAACGAAAAATAAAATTACAATTAAGTTGAGCAATATAAAGTACAAAACTAACAACTAGAGACAGCAATATAATAGTTGGGCATGAGTCACACCTGCTTAACTGACAATCAGTATCTGGTGAACTTTGTATGCTGCTGAGTAAAGTTTATGAGTTAGGTTTGTAAGAGAGAGAGTGAAGAATAGGATGATGTAAATTTGATCTGAATGTAAATTTGATCTATGTAACCTGATAAGTCTATAAAAATAAAAACACTGTCCATGTTTCTGTAAAATGAACAGAAAAAGAAGCAGGGCAAGCTATTTCAAGCTTAAAACATTTACAGTAAGGTTGAAGCTGACCCTTCTGAATACAGAGCAAATGTCCTGACAGCATAATTGGCAATCTGAGTTTAAATGCTCTGCAATTTGAAACACTTTGCTATCCTCAATAATAGTTCCTTACATACTGTATCTCATTCTACCATTTATTTATTTATTTATTTCATTTCATTATTTTATTTGTAATCCACTTGTCCAGCAGTGGCAATCACTTGGAAGTTTACCTGTAAGCAGTTTCCACAGTCAAAGTCAGAATCAAGGATGTACCGGTAATCATAGTTAGGCCATGGTCCACAAAACGTGGTCATCAGTTGGCAAGGTGACAGAGTTTCAGGAATACAAATATCAAGATTTCAGCATGGGTGAGCAATTCCCTCCAATGAGGGAAACCAGATTATCAATGGGTCTTAAATACATCCCATGTTGGTGAAAGTAAGCAAAACTGGGAATGCCTTTGACATTCAATGAGACATGCCAAATACCATTGGTGTGTTCTCATTATATGTGGCATACTTTAAAACTAGGTGTCATCTGACAATAGGCACAGCTGCTTCTGATAACTTCCAGGTGAATCAATCTCAGGTGCTTTAATTCTCTGAGCTCCTTCTGACCAATCCAGAACGGACTACTGAAAGTCCTCTAAGTTGAACCTGGTCATGACAGAAGCTCCCAGAAGAGAAAGGAAAAAAATGGGGATGGGGACAGAAACCTGGGGTTTGACAAATCTTCAGGCTTCTTCCTACTACATTGAAGTTTTATTGTTCTTGCAATACTAGAATATAGGAACAATAAAAATTACTGTAAGTGAATGTTTTGCCTCCCAAAAATCAAATTGAGTAGTAAAACAGTTTTTGTCTGATGGTGTCTGCATGAAGTGTCAGTTTCCCAAGTACAATAATTGTATGATGAAAAATTCAGTTCTCCTGAAACTTGAAGTAATTTGATGCATTTGACATATGATAAGACAAATAATGACAGGATAACAACAGAAAACAACTTTCAATCTTGTTTCTTTCTCTATTAAAAGCTGTGATATATTTTTCTATGAGGCAAAGTCAATTTCTGAATACTTCTATAAGATCAAGATGTCTTGTTTTAGAATCGGGCTGCATCTCTTAACAATCCTAAAACTGCAGAAAATTTGAAGGCTGTTAAAAGTTGTTTGTTAGTGTTTCAATTCTATATATTGAGAAACAAATAATATAGGTTAGTCAGAAAAAGAGTCATTGCAGATCAACATTTAAAATATTGGCTATATTCAATATGGAAGCAATCACATGTAGAATTAGGATCCCCACTACAGATAACTCTACTATCAGCTTGGAGAGTGGCTCTTTATTACCGTGTTCAAGTCTATCAAGATCCATCTGGAACTTGAGCCTATCTTCTAGGGCGGGGGTTGGCAACCTGCGGCTCCGGAGCCGCATGTGGCTCTTTGGGCCCTATCCTGCGGCTCCCTGTTCTATCACTCGCTGGCCCTGGCCCTCGTCCTCCCTTCCGTTATCTCTCTCGGAAAGCCACAGCTACTGGCTTGGAACGATTGCCAGCTATGGCAGAAGCTTCCATTCGGGCGACCCGCCTCCTCCTCCTCCGTGACCCCCTGGCTGGCTGTGGCGGGGCCAGGAGGTTGCACACGCATGGGGAGACCCTCTGTCCTCAAGTGAGCGTCAAAGCACAGCAAAGGCATGTGTGGGGCGGCTGGCTGCTCGTTTAAGGATGGCCTTTCTTAACAGGATGCAAAAGGATGTGATTTCTCTCCTGCACTAATGCTCCAGCCATCCCCTTGCCGTGTCCCGGCACCCACAGCTCTTTGGCTGAGCACAGAGGGCATGTGACCCAGCCCAAAGCGGCAGGAAGCGATGGCTGCCTTACATGCAAATGTGGCACCAAGGCAGATACAGAGCCTCTTTGCTCTTGCACTAAGGATCCGGCGACTCTCCTCTCCCTGCTTTTCTTGTGCAGGGGTGGTGGTGGATGGTGAGGCGATGGCTGGAGCCTTAGTGCAGGAGCAAAGCGGCCACATTCGTGCCACATTTGCATGTAAGGCAGCCTTTGCTTCCTGTCACTTCTGGCTGAATCTCACGCGCTCTGCACTCGGCTGAAGAGCTGTTGGTGGTGGTGGGGAGACACGGCAAGGCGATAGCCAGAGCCTTAGGACAGGAGCGAAGGAACCTTGTATTTGCCTTCGTGCCACATTTGCACTCAAGACAGTCCTTCCCTCCTGGAGGGGAGAGATGAGAGAGAGAAAAGGTAATTCTCACCTTTTCTCTTTCTCATCTCTCTATCTTTTGCGTACATGCAGGATACCCTGATGAGCTAGGATCACAGGACGGCAATGGCGATCCCTCCTGCTGCTGCTGCCACTGCACGCCCAGGTGAGCAGCTAGCTGTGCTGCACTGGAGAGCCAGAGCTCTTCCCTCCATGCATTCTGTGGCAGCAGTAGCTGCTCTTCCCTTCCTGAGCTGACACAAAGGGAATCGCGCCTGGTGCTGAGCTGCCTGCAAAGGACATGGAATTGCAAAAAGGGGCATTAGGACAAGAGAGAGAAATTTGTCTCTTGCCCTAGCACCCCTTTTTGCAATTCCATGTCCTTTTCAGGCAGCTCAACTCCAGCCGCGGTCCCCTTCATGTCGGAGTGAAGTGCCACATTGCTGCTCAAGGCAGCCCTTGCCTCCTTGCCTCCTTGCGCCCACTCTCAGCCAAAGAGCTGCGGGGGAGGTGGGAGGTGGCAAGGCGATGGCTGGACAGAGGCTTAGCGCAGGAGTGAAGAGAGAAGGAGGAGAGGAAGAGGAAACAGAGAAACAAATGAGAAAGAGAAAGAGAGAGAGAGGGGGGAGAAGAAGAGGGACAGAGAAATGAGAGAACTGGAGGAAGAGAACGAGAGAGAGAGAAGGGAGAGGAAGAGGGACAGAAATGAGAGCTGGAGGAAGAGAATGAGAGAGGGAAAAGAGAGGGAAACAAATGAGAGAGAGAAGGAAGAGAAAGAAAGAGGGAGAGAAAAGGAAAAAACAAACAAGGGAGAGAAAGAAATGAGAGAAAAGGAGAAAAAGAAAGAGGAAAATGAGAAACAAATGAGAGAGAGAAGGGAGGAAGAGAGGGAAACAAATGGGAGAGAAGTGGAAAAGAAAGGAAGAAGAAGAGAGGGAGAAATGAGAAGGAGGGAGAGACCCATTTCCCACAAAAAACTGGGAGACACAAAACCTGGGTAGGCGTGGCTGGGGGCATCATGTGACTGGGTTGGAGTGACATTGAGTTGGCCATGCCCACCCAGGTTTAGTGGCTCCCGGTGTTTTGTTTTCTATGGAAATGGCTCCAAATGGCTCTTTGAGTGTTTAAGGTTTCAGACCCCTGGTCTACAGCAACCAGGGTATAGTGCATGTAGGCCTAATGGACTCTCTCAAGGATGTGGAGCTGATGGGCTGACATCCCCTAATGCTACAGGGTTTGGGAAAGCTATAACAGGATGTTGGGACCCACCAGCCATGAAAGCAACATTTAATGGGGACCCTGACAAGGTGGCCTTATTTCTGGGTCAGGTCCTAAACCATTATGGCCATCTTTATACATCACAATGGGACAAAGTAATGGCAGTAACAGCGTCCATGGAGGGTGAAGCCTCCGAATGGATGGCTGACCTATATAGAGAACACGCTCCGGAACTGGAGGATATAGAACTGTTTTTAGCAGCTGTCAAGGATCGATTTGAGGATAAC
Source organism: Pseudoxenodon macrops (assembly GCA_032467955.1). Lineage (NCBI taxonomy): Eukaryota > Metazoa > Chordata > Lepidosauria > Squamata > Pseudoxenodontidae > Pseudoxenodon > Pseudoxenodon macrops. Next base: position 1,235 of record JANHFT010008276.1, on the reverse strand, counting down.
ACCCAATCACAAAAAAAGTGGAGGGGGAGTTGATTACCACCTGTCAATGGGGGAGAGCAGTGAAGGAGTACATACAGGAGTACAAAAGACTTGCCAGTAAGGTCCAGGGTTGGTTGGAGAAACTGTTAGTATATCACTTCAAAACAGGATTGGATGTTCCGTTACGGAGAGCATGCATGTGTCGGGACCTACCACCAACATTAATGAATTGGTTTCAGGCGGCTACTGAACTGGACATTGAATTCAGGAGTATCCTCATGGGACGTGAATGGCAAACAAAACCTCAGAGGCCAGTGCATGTTGCAGAAAGGTTACACCCCTCACGGCTTTGGGACCTACGATGACAAGACCCAGACCGCCTATAACTTGCTTCCATTGTGGAAGACAGGGACATAGAGCAGCGGACTGCCGAGATAGAGGATTTAAGACATTAACAACAAAACCCGATGTCTTAAAGAGTACAGCTAGGAAGAGTATTAAAATCAGTCCAGAGACTTCCCTAGTGGTACACCAAGCAACGCCGAGCCGTCCCGTACGGGAGGAAGATGAAGCCATAGAGAGCAGATCCCCCAATAGGAGTGAGGAAGATGGAGAAATGGACCCAATGGTAAGTGCTACCGTAAATCCGTTTCTAGTGCCTGTCATACTTGAAGTAGAAGGGAGACATCGGAAAAGTATGGCTTTGATAGATTCTGGATGCATTAGATGCCTGCTTAAAGCAGAGGTAGCCAAAGAACTGGGTATAAAAATATATCAATTAAACCGGTCTATCCGGTTTGAACAGATGGCTGGGTCATTGATGGGCGGTAAGCCAGCAACCCACTTTACAGGTCCTATCTCGCTAGAAATGGGAGAGCATCAGGAGTCATTACAGTTTATAATAATTCCAGGAATTATGGAGGAAATGGTGTTGGGCTTGGCATGATTGGATAAGTGGGGCCCAACAATATGGTGGGGAGGGGGTTTCAGGAATATTCGGATTGGGATAGGACCTAAACCACCTAGTCAAATGAAGTCAGTACAAAACCAATCAAAAACCATTACCCAAGCTGAGTAATCCGTCGGTATACACTGATTTACATAAGGTATTTAGTGAAACAGAATCAAATAAATTGCCTCCCCATAGAAAAACTGACTGTGGGATAGAGATGTTACCCAGAGCGGTTTTACCCAAACCGAGAATGTATGCGATGACCCCTCAGGAGTTGAAGGAGATGCGGGACTATATAGAGAAG
>JANHFT010008274.1:33118-46171 GCA_032467955.1 Pseudoxenodon macrops | reverse complement strand
CCGGTTCTATGATGTCACCAGCTGCTTGCAACCTACTCTATAGAACCGGGCCGAACCGGTAGGATTTCACCCCTGGTTCGGAACCTTCTTACTGTTGGTTTGCTCAAGGTCGCACCTCAAGCTCGCATGCAAAGCGCGCAAGCGGCAATCAAAAAATGACGGTGCCCACGGAGACACTGAAGGAACTGGCTCTAAAACATCACTGTGGAGTTACTACCAGTTCTATAGAACCGGATAGAACCAGCAGGAACCCACTTCTGCCATTAACTATTAGTTTCTAGTTGCTAACAAATTCCAGATAAAACCAGTTTTGAACATAACAAGGGCCTCTCATCTCTTCGTTCCTACATCCAGTTTTGTGCTGGCCATGCCCACCCCCAGTTTAGCAAAGGGGGAAAAAGTTGTGATACATCACATGACGTCAACGTGTCATCGCGAGTTTGACACCCCTGTTCTACAATTTCTGTAAAAACAATACTCCTTTCTCCTTTCTCACACAACAGCACTGAAAAAAAGTGACTTCTGACCATTTTCCACACTTATAAACATTGCAGCACCCCCCCATGGTCACGTGATCAAAATTCAGACCCTTGGAACTGACTCATATTTATGACCATTGCTGTGTCCCAAGGCCCCGTGATCCCCTTTTGCGACCTTCTGACAAGCAAAGTCAATGAGGAAGCCAGAATCACTTAACAACCAAGTTACTAACTTAACAAATGCAGTGATTCACTTAACAACCGTGGCAGGAAAGGTTGTAAAATGGGACAAAACAGTCCCACTGAGCAATAGAAATTTTGGGCTGAATTGTAGTTATGTAATTTGAAGATGACCTGAAATGCAGCCTTCGAGGAGGTTCCTTTCATGTCCCCCTACTTCACAGGTGGCAGGGGGGAAAGATTTGTATAAAATGTGAATGTGTAAATTTGCACAGAGATGCAAATACAGAAATATTTACTATGCAGTCTTTCAAGAAGAGTCCAAAAGAAGGCATATGTACATTTGCATATACAAATATGAACAATTAATGAGAAATTGAATATCTTGCATCTGACTTAACTGGGTATGGAATCATTTAACAATCCTACATTTTCCAGTCAGCGTAAAACAGAAAAAAGTCTTTTCTAATTTTCTTTTTTCTACAATTTCCTGTGACCATAGAGTTGACATTATAGACATTGTATGAGGCAGTCTAGCTCCAGCTGGAGAAAACTCGATGGTTACTGCAATTTGTGTTCTGTTCAAAGACTACTCAAGAAAGAGGTCAAAGCATCAGTAAGGAGGATTTAGTACATCTTGCTGAAATAGGGCTAAGGAACCAACAGCAGCAGGAGTAGATGCTACAGTTTGAAAGTGGGATGGAGAGTTAGTAAAGCAAGACGCTTCAAACTGTCCTCTGTAAGTTCTCAGTCCTGAAACATATATTCAAAATCATCATCCCAGGGGTGGGATTCAAAAATTTTAGCAACCGGTTCTCTGCCCAGTTGCTAGGTGGGCATGGCCATGGTAGGAGGGGGGCATTTTGGCCTTCCCCAGGCTCTGGAGGCTTTCCTTGAGCCTCCAGGAGGGCGAAAACAGCCTCCCCCGGAAGCCCTCTGGAGGCCGGAAACGGGCTCATTTCTGGACTTCTGGGAGGCCTGTTTTTCGCCCTCCCCAGGCTCCAGAGGCTTTCCTAGAGCCTATGGTAGGGCAAAAATGGCCTCCTTGGGCCTCCGGAGGCCTTTGAGAGGCCGGAAACTGGCTCATTTCCAGACTTCTGTAACTTCCAGGAGCCCCGTTTTTTGCCCTTCTAGAGCTTCCACATGGGCCCTGCATTTACCTGGCATCCAAAACGGGCCGTGTGGAGACTCCTGGAAGGGGAAGGGTGGGCGGGGCCTTGCAACTACCAGTTCGGTGAACCAGAGGTAAAATTAGCATCCGGTTCACCCGAACTAGTCCGAACCAGCTGAATTCCACCCCTGAATCCATCACCCTTTATTGAAAGGATTATAACTAGTAAATAGTACATTGCCAATAACGTTTAACTTTAATCGTTAACAACATAATAAGCCTATATCAGTGGTTCTCAAAGTGTGGTCTGGAAACACCTGGGTGCTCTCTGAGATCCTTTCAGGAGATCTGCAAAGTCCAAGAAATAAATACTTTAATGCTTCTGCTGCGTCCAGGCTTCTCTCAAGTCCACAGCTGACGTCGGAGGTGCTGAGCGCTGATTGGCCGCCTCTGTTCTGCCGCGAGTATATAAAGCGCTGTCAGAAGTGCTGACGTTTGTCGCTCTCTGTTAGCCAGAGTGAGCCGTGCTAAGCTGACAGACTAGCGCTATTACTGCTAGCAATTTGAGCTGAACAAACCGGTTAGCCTTTATAATTGTGTCTGCCTCATTTCAAGTCCTCTCAGGACATTTCAGCTTCTCAGATTTAATTTCTTATATAGTACTTATCAAGAGATATAAGCTACATAAACCAAAGCTTTTTCGGTCCTCCGTCATTTTTCAAGATGGAAGAGGTGCTGAGAGCAAAATGTTTTGAGAACCACCGGCTTAGATAATATGTCAGGCCTGCAGCCATCTTTTCTTTGGGATCCTTGGCCTGCAACATTTTCTATTATTCTACATGCAATTTCTGTGGTGGGAAAATGGGAGGGGGGATTGTACGGAGGTGATGATATGTAGCCATAACAAAATTCTTTCTAGAAAGCCAAGGCCATCTTTTGTCTCTGCACCTGACCGGAACTGAATGGGCGGAACTGCCAAGCATGGCAGTGGAAGATTGGACCATGTGATGGACTTGTGGGTGCGGGGGCAAGATCTTGAACTTTCAACTGGGTGGAAAAAACAGGGGTGCTTCAGATTCGGGTTTTCCCCAGATGTGCCAACATGGCTCTCTCAATAAATTGGAACTTTGAGCAATACTTTGCCTTGGACTCTGATTTAGTTTTAGATGCTATTTGGAGCGTTGACATAATATTTATTTGCAAACAGGACTGTAATTTGCAAATCTGCAACATGGCAAGTGTGGCTTCATGATCAACATCCAAAGATGCTGTCATCTTGCGGATTTTGAACCCTGCTGTACCCCTGTCTTTACAAAATATAGCAAAGGCATTTCCATTCACACAGTTTTAGAACAAAATACAGAAGTAATTTCATGCCCCTGCTGTTTCTGTTTCTCAGTCCCTCAAAAGCAGTTTGAGAATGAATGGGGACTTCTGGTAAAGTCACTTCTTCTGCTGACACTGAAAAGAAAAAGGCAAAAACAAAAAATACTGTTACTATCGTGACCAAATTTCCATCATCCTAACTTCAATAAAAGGTTCTTCAAAAGTTTAACAAGCATCTTTTATAAATCCCATATAGCAAATTATCCAGCTCACTTTCTTGGTTTATTGTTTGAATATCCTCTTTAATTATTAAAACACCAGCCAGTTCCTGTTGAACTGTGTAAGTTCATTCTCATAACCTGTCATTTGTGATTTCACTTTCAGCAGTTCTCAATCTTGCCAGGTAAAACTTGTTCTTCTTCCATAATATTTTTAGACAGGGCTTCCATAGAGGCAAATGTTTCTGTTGACACTATTAGTATGAACCTTTGAGTCCATTTTTCAGAAATATTCTTTAGTACATTATGTTAGAATATATTAGAATGGTATACCAGAGTATTGTGCTTCATTTGGCCAATAATCTATTCTATTCTATTCTATTCTATTCTATTCTATTCTATTCTATTCTATTCTATTCTATTCTATTCTATTAACTGTAACTCAAGTGTATGTGTTCTTCTCTCCTAATTATAAACTTTAGTTCTTGCTGCTGTCCAATTTTTCAAATCTTATATTTTTTAAACAAAAATCAAAAGAATCTCCATGGGAAAAATTATTTATGATTCATTCCAAAATCTTATTTCAAATTCATCTGGAGCCTTAAGCCATTTTTAAAAAATTTCTAAAATCAACATCATCATTTTGTTGTTTATTCGCCCCCCCTTTAAGTTCTTAAACTTGTAATGAAAACTTTATTTGGCTATGGATTGAAGGAGACTCACCTTGTGCTGTCCAATGGATAGTCCTCACTTAGTAACTGTTCACAGTTATTACAAGGGTGATAAAATAACCTTGCAATCAGTCCTCCCTGTAAAGCAAAGGAAAGCTGAAGTAAGATCGTAAGTATAGTGCCGGTTTCACTTATCAACCACTTCATTTAACAACTATGTTACCAATCCCAACTATGGTCTCTAAATGAGGATTACCAGTATTAGACACAAGAAAAATATTAGAGAAAATATTAGAATGTGCAGAAATGAACAGATTAAAGCTTGCAATTAAGGAGAAAGAACAATGAATATTATATGATATGGGAATTATTTTATCAATGACTAGAGAATGAAAATGGAATTGGACATAAAAGGAGGAGATTAAAGAAGAGCCAACACCACACCTCCCCAGTATTTATAGAGAGACGGCAGCTCTGATCACACTTTGCTCGCACAAGCACGAAGCCGAAAGCACCAGCCTGAAGATGACGAGTGAGACCTCGTTGAAACATTGCCAAGATACCCTCAATCTTACACGGAAAAAGACTCGAATATGCCAAGACTTGCATATATATATATATCATGGATGTCAGTGATGGGATTCAGCCAGTTTGCACCATTTCGGGAGAACCGTTTGTTAACTTTCTGAGCAGTTTGGTGAACTGGTTGTTGGAAGAAATCATTAGGACAGAGAATCGGTTGTTAAATTATTTGAATCCCACCACTGATGGAGGGGAAACTGAGGCCTTTCCTTCTGCAACCTGACTTTGCCCTTACAGTCCTGCATCCCTTGAAACTACAGCCCATCATTTTTTATTCTCAATTTTACAGCTTTCTGATATCCACTTTCACCTCATAACCCATTTAATAACAAAGTTCTCCGTGCACTTGGCTTTTTTTTTTAACTTAAATTGTTCATTCTCTGACAGAGATCCATCCATTTCCCTCCAGACAGTACAGTTTTTGCTTTGCAGTCTGTTATATTTGACAAGGGTTAATGAGTTAATTATCTTCTTACTCTAGAGTAGTTATGCTTGATTAATAACCATAACAAAGAACATTCATTCATTCATTCATTCAAAACATTTGTATAGTTGCCCATCATATATGAAACTCTGGACTGCTCCCAATCAATAGCTAAAAACAACATGAATATATCATTAATGTTTACATACACTGTATCTATTAAAACCACCAACATTAACTTATTTATGTAAAAAACGTTTATTACAAACCATTCAAACTATTCAAGAGGAACAAATCTAACAAAAGAGGAGGTGGAGTTAAATTATATGTAAAAGATTACTACATCACTATAGAAATACACAAAACCAAGAATAAAAAACTCCTAGAATCCATATGGGTCAATATAAAGGGGAAAAAATAACGATGCTTAGGCCACCAAACCAAACAGAAGAAATAGATGAACCCTTTGCTAATCAATTAACAAATGTATGTAGGAAACATACCACAGTAATAATGGGAGACTTTAACTACCCAGATATCAACTGGGAGAACATATTCTTAACCAATTTAGTTGACAACTTAGTCATCCAAAAGGTAGGGGTGGGAACCAGAGGAAAAGCTAAACTGGACCTAATTCTCACTAATAGAGAAGAAGTGATAAAGGGAGTTGAAGTTGCCAGAACCTTAGGCGAGAGTGACTACATCATATTGGAATTCAATATAATGCAAACAGAAGCAATTGAGTATAATCTAATCAGCATCTTAAATTTTAAAAGAGCTGATTTTAACAAACTGAGAGAGACCTTAAGAAAAATTCCATAGCTAAAAATCCTAAAGGAGAAAACAACTCAGGAAGCATGAGAAACTCTGAAAAATATTATTATAAAAGCCCAGTCCAAAACAATACCATTGAAAAAGAAAGACAAGAAATTCAAGAAGAAACTAGCATGGTTGCACCAAGATCTCCCTGATAAACCAAAAGACAAAAAGGATAAGTACAAAATATGGAACGAGGTTGATTGTGTTGGTCTGTGATTCTGAGGGAAAATGATCCAGAGGACATTCCCTGAATGGAACCAAGCAGTGTAATTGAAATTCACAAGGAAGGAAGAATTCTCTCAATTTTTCTAAAAAATGACCTATAGGTAAGCTTTCCAGATCTTTCCAATTGAACATAGCTTTCAAAACGTGGCTTTTGCACTACAAGTGAGCTAATGATATTCCCAGGCATACGAAATGCTGTTAATATTTTAGATCAGAGTTTAAATTGATCATATTTAGATAATGAATAGAATGCTGGAGGAATATTCTATTAATAAATTATGGGGGTTTTGTGTGTCAGTTCAAACTTGCATTTCTTGCATTTAGAAAAAAATGCATGAATACATTGACAGAACATAATCAGCCTAATTATGGAATTAACCCATTTTCAGCATTTGTGTAATTTGTTGAAGCATGAATTAGCTAAACAGTCAGAGTTTGCATAACACCCTGAACCACAAGAAAACTAAATTTAATACCAACTTTGTACATTTCCTAGATTTTTCTCCTCTCTTCTTCGTTTCTCTTTACGTTTTCTTGACATTTTTAAAAGCTTCATTAATATTTTACCCACCATTCCAACACGTTTATTTGCATCTAATCTGCATTGCAGAGATTTTACCCATAAACCAGTTAGAAAGTTGGTTATTCAAGGCTAAAGGGAAATGATTAGCCTTTGGAAGGATTAGGAGATTAATTTGCCTGTCTGTCAAACATTTAGTGTTTGTGCAATCCTGATTGAGGTTAGACATGAATCAATCAATACATTTCTAATTGTTTGAGACTTAAACACTGTACAGAACAGACAGAACAGAATAACAGAGTTGGAAAGGACCCCGGAGGTCTTTTAATCCAACCCCCTGCTCAAACAGGAAACCCTATACCAGTAATAGCGAACCTTCACTGTAGTGCATGTCTCAAAAAAGGACTAAACTGGTCTCACAAACCTGCAAATCTGACTGCTATTCAGAGGGTGACAAAATATGAGGTGAGGACTTCTAAGCAATTCTTCAACATGCACTGGCAGAACTCATGCGAAATCTGCCAGGAGAGATTTTAACACTTTGAGAGTTAATTACCTGTATTAATAGGAGATTAAACAGCGCTGTCACTATGGGTAGGTGGAAAGTTGCACAGAACTGTTTTGTGTTGTTGCATTTATTTCATGATTATTTTTGCATGGTTGGCTGGGCTTTTGACTAGAACGGGCATTAAAAAACGAAAGGTTTTGCTTCATTGTGAAAAAGGCCTGAAGTCAGACTTGGTTCAAAAGTTGAGTCTAACACCTCTCCAGACATAGCTTTGATCTTTTAGCAGCCAAGTATCTTTTTCTTCTCCAATTCTGCAGCATCCAACCAGACCCCCTCCCTTCTCTTTGTAGCCTCTCCACTGAGTCAGCCCAACAAGAGGTTAAGTGTTTCAGTGATCTGTTTGCAGATCTCCCAGCTGGTCGCTAATTTCCGATTCAAATGTGCCCACCATTTTAATGAGGTACGCTTCCTGTTGAGTCAGACTTTGGGATATAACAATCAACCTACTGTTCTTAATCCCACTGCGATTCTGCCTTAGAAATGAAAGGGAGAGGATGGAGAAGGTGGTGGAGAAAGAGACGTGACAGAATAGTCTTCTTGAGCCATTGTCAGCTTGTAGGTATATATATATATTCAGAGAGAGAGAGAGAGATCTAAGGGGAAGTGGAAGGCCCCCTAACTATAAATTACGTTCAGAAACCCTGCTTAAGGGGATTGTTGACAGCAATGACTAAAAACCCTTGAAGTTGGCAGGTTTCTTCTGCCAAACAATGTGCATCAGCCAATTTTTTCACACCACCCACCTTCGACCGCCCACGGGGAAAGAAAACAACAGTAGAAAAGGGGAAATGGGGCCCAGATTTCTGGGTGGGCCAGAATTGAGGTGAATAATGGTGGCAGAAGATAGAGGGTGCATGGCCATACTGCTGCCCCAAGGGGATCTCATCAAGAGGCAGATTCAGAGACATGAAGGGACGTAACCCCCTACAGTTCAGCCTTCCAACCTTCTGGAGAACTTTTTGATGATGTCCTCAGATGGGGCACAGCTGGTGATATCATCAGATTCATTTGTCTGGAATGATAATAGGGTCTCCTGCTTGAAAAGGGGATTGGATTAGAGACGATCTCTCCAAGGTCCCTTCCAATTCTGTTATTCTGTTAATTATGGTCAACTTTCAGGTCTTGTGAGGTGGGTTCTGGGAGGCACAACATTCTCACCCTTATCCCTCCCTTCTACTGCCAGCAAAATTTTGCCATTTTAGCAGCAAATATCAGGACGCAGTGGCTCAGTGGCTAAGACGCTGAACATGTCAATCAGAAAGGTCGGCGGTTCGAATCCCTAGCACCGCGTAACGGAGTGGGCTCCCGTTACTTGTCTCAACTTCTGCCAACCTAGCAGTTCGAAAGCATGTAAAAATGCAAGTAGAAAAATAGGGACCACCTTTGGTGGGAAGATAACAGCGTTCTGTGCACCTTCGGCATTTAGTCATGCCGGCCACATGACCACAGAATCGTCATCAGACAGCGCTGGCTCTTCGGCTTTGAAACAGAGATGAGCACCACCCCCTAGAGTTGGGAACAACTAGCATGTATGTGCAAGGGGAACTTTTATCTTTTCAAAATATTATACAGTAGTTAAAGTCAATGTTCCAAATTTAACTGGACCCTTAATGCATTTCTAACTTTCTCAGATCAAAATCTTATGTAGCCTTTTTGCTTTTTATCTCAAATTCTTTAAATTCTTAAGCTTGTAATTAATTTGTAAATTTGTTCGGAGTTGAAGCTAAACTCACCAGGTGACTTTTCAAGCTTGCTATTCTGAAAGTCTGTAACAGCTTTAAGATGGTTAATAGCAATTGACAACAGTGATTAGAAAGTGTGGTTTGCAAACTTAACTGTTTTTTAAAGGCTTGAGATGGCTGATCCCATTGTCTCTTGGCACTCAGACCCATGGAGATCCCTTTCCTATGTGAGGAGAAGCAGAGGGATGACTACTTTTTTAATGTGTATTTCTTACAATTCTTCATTTGAGCATTCTATCTTGAAAGCTACAACATCTTAGATATTTAATAAATCTGGTTTTCCATTTTTCATCTTCTATCTTATTGCCCTGGAATGCTCTTCAAGTTTGTCGAAGTCTTTTTTTTAGCTTTCTACAACTTCAGCAAGATTTTGTTGTATACTGCCCAGAGTTACTTGCTTTTGAGATGGGCAGCTTCATAAATCATATAAATAATAGATGGCTAATTAATCCAAGTATATCTAAAGCTATTTTCATAAAGAGAAGAATGAATTGTTCAATGGAAAGAGAAGGTGCTTCTCTTTATATCCATTATTGTACTGCATACCAGGATGGGTTCCTACTGGTTCTATCTGGTTCTATAGAGTAGGTAGTAACTCTGTGGTGATGTCACGGAGCCGGTTTTGTCGGTGGCTCCGTGAGCACCGCCATCTTTGATTTTTGCTTCTGTGCATGTGCAGAAGCTAGTTTTTGACTGCTGCGCATGCGCTCATTCACGTCCTTTGCACGCATGTTCAAGGTGTGACCTTAACCAACAGTAAGAAGATTCAGAACCCACCTCTGCTACAAACACCATAGATTACTCCCAAACCAATGTGATCTTGTTTAGACAAAAAGTGGCCTATTCCTACTGCAAGTGCTAAAGTTAGGAAAACATGAATTGATTGCATTAGGACCTGTACACTTAGACGGAATCCTACCAAGATTATTCTGGATGCATAGATGCAGAAATTCTGGATCATGACATGGAAAATCCAGCTGTGTCTCTGCCCTGATCCATAGTGATTAATGCATTGATCAGGTCATTTAGATTTTGGTAATTAATTTTCTTATGGAAAATGCTTGTATTCAGTGATGGAGAATTGTGCTAGGTTGGAATTATATCACATATATTCCTATACATACTGACCCACTTATTTTTAGTACAGTTTGATGTATTGTGATCACTCATTAAGGTGAATAGATAGATAGATAGATAGATAGATAGATAGATAGATAGAGTTAATTTTTCCCTGGGTCATCACTCTGCTGAACATTTAATGTTCTCATCTTCTCATCTTTCCTACTATCTTCTCCTATTGGTTTCTAATGATTTATCAATTGTTGTTGGTAACTGATTAATGATTGTAACTATGATTTATTACCTGTGATCTATTACTTGCTGTTTATATGCGCTCTGTGAGCTTATGTGCTGGAGACAATTTCCTTGTGTGTCCAACCACACTTGGCCAATGAAGAATTCTATTCTATTCTACTCTACTCTGCTCTGATGCTGTTTCTATTAGGTACAAGTAGATATTATATTTTTGTGGGTATGTTAAAGACTCAAGAAACTTCTCAATTATGACACATCCAATTTAGATATCTTTCACTTCTGAGAAATGAGAAGCATTTCAGTAGATCAGTTTCTCTGGTATCCACTCTTTGATCCATTTGGAGCTGACTAGTTTGAATATATAGGCCCTACGCAAAACAGTTTTATAAAGTTTTTTCCCCCCTTTTTATTTATTATTTCCCTTCTAAATTATAAATCAGCTGTTTCGCCCCTATTTAAATTCAGGAGAAATATGGGAAGAAAGAGGGGGAAAGAAAGGGGGGGAAAGAGTCTGTGACAGAAGCAATATTTGAATGGGAGATATCTCCATTCCTTCCACAACCTCTTAGCCACAAGCTCCTACAGCAGCAATTAGCAACATGAAGATTCAGTCCAATTTAACTGGAGCTTCCCAAGTGGCTTCCAACATGTTCTTCGAGCAAGCTGATGCTGAATTTTTTTTGTTTATTCCCAGTTCTTTATTCATTTGAAACCCTGACAGACTCAGTCAAGTATCTGTACCTAAAGTTTATATAAGGCTACACCTAAGAGAACTAACTCATGTCATATGTCTTTAATCAAAGCATTCTGCAGTTCAAGATAAACAATAAGTCTATAATGAGATTTTAAGGAACTGAAAGTACGTCCCGTAGGCACCAAACCACAAGGAAATGCTGTAACATTTGAACTTTCTCCATGTTGGGACAGAAGCTTGACAACAGACCCTTGTTTTATTTCTCACCTCAGCTACTTCTCCAAGAAACTAATAAAAAAGTTCAAAGCCACTTCCACTGAATGAAAAACACTCTGGGAATAGAAGTTGGGCTCACATGCTGAAAACATAGTGGAATAATCAGTTCTTGCTTTCTGCCTTTGATCTCTTAGTCTTTGGTTAAATCAAAATATGCTCCTAATCCTGACACAGATTAGTTGCTAATAAATTATTTCACATGAACATGGAAAACAATTTCTGCATTAGAATATTAAGTATCACAATCACAATTGAGCCCAGAATTTATGTTGCTAAGTGAGACATTTGTTAAGTAGGTTTTGTCCCATTTTACAACTGTTCTTGTTTGTTAAGTGAATCACTGCAGTTGTTAAATTAGTAACACGGTTCTTAAGTGAATCTGGCTTCCTCATGGACGAAGATCACAAAAGATGGTCACATGACCCATGGACCGTCATAAATATGAACCAATTGTCAAGCATCCAAATGTAAATCACCTGACCATGTGGATGCTACAAAAGTCATAAGTGAAAAATGGTCATAAGTCACATTTTTCAGTGCCTTTGTAACTTTGAACAGTCACTAAATGAATTGTTGTAAATTGAGGACTACCTTTTTGGTCAACTTTATTTGAGACTGAAGATCTGTATATCTATGTAATTTATGTGGAACTGTAAGATGCATTTCTGTGTGTGTGTGTGTGAGAGAGAGAGAGAGAGAGAGAGAGAGAGAGAGAGAGAATGTGGATATATTCGCAGAACTTCTAGACACACTTCTTTGAATGTCATAACTACACTTTTATGGCTTTAATTTAACGCATGAGTTGTTTCCTGGGTAAACTTTCACTTTAATCTCCATTTCATGCCATATAATAATATGATACCCTCACACAGCTTATTTTCCATCATGAAGAAAAAAGCTCAGGACAACTTTCATATTCTTGCACATTTCAAGTATTGAGTGAAACGTCTGCAATGACTCAATTGCATTGCAAAAGAGGACATTTAAAAGAACCAGTGGAAATCACTCTTTAAACAAAATTGCTACTGCGGAAAAAATAGAATAAATTTGCATAACACAGACTGAATTAACTCTATGCTGCATATAATGGTAATTAGCTCCACTGAGGGCAGATCTAGTGTTGTAACTGGAAAACAAGTTGTTGTTATGGTAGCCCTTTTCTCCTTAGTCCTCCTGTCCATTCATACCTAATGATAACAGTGCACAATGTGATATTATTGCCAATCCAATCTGACGTCCAATGAGTCTGTATGTGAAAAAAAAGTGGTAGAATTTCATCACAACAATGCTCCCTTCTTATTGGCCAGAAAACAATGAGTCTGGCATGAGCTACTGCAATCAGACAGTTTTTGGAAGGCACAGGCTACCTAATATTGCAAGACAATTTTGAAGTTCCTTGTGTTTGCTTGGTGGACTGACTGATTGAGGTTTGGATATTACCCAATTGTTGACGGGATTAGTAGGTTTACAAAAGACAATTTCTCAAGTTTTGTGAACTCAGCTATGTTTTCTTGGATATATACATATCTGTTTTAGTTTCAGCATCTATAGTTTTCTTGGACAAGATTTTGTTAGTGCCCTATTCCATGTGAGTGTATTCATCTTTAAAAATTGCTATTCTCTTTTTGTTCACTCTGGATCCAATTCAAAAGATAGTGATTGAAGAGCTTGATGTTTCTTCTCTCCCTCTTCTGATTATTTGCTTTATTGGAGAAGATAAGGGAACAGAACGTAGCAAGGAAGAGAGGATAACTCAGGAAATTCCAGGAATTCAACTTCCAATCTCTTACTTTATTCCACTTTCTAACTTTAGTAGGCTCATATCAGCATATACTGTATTTTTCGGAGTATAAGACGCACCTGAGTATAAGACGCACCTGAGTTTTTGGGGAGGAAAATAGGGG
>JANHFT010008269.1:0-23384 GCA_032467955.1 Pseudoxenodon macrops | reverse complement strand
CCCCGGGGCTTTGTTCTATTGTGCATTGGCACGCACACAGGGTGTGCACACATGCGCTAGAGGCGCACCCACAAGGCGCGGGAGGCAGCAAACCACTGGCAAGGTAAATTAGAACCCACCCCTGATCAATATGTCTACCAAGTTTCATACTCTTTCTTCTTCTGAAACAAACAAACAAACAACTATAACACTGGGGTCCATTTGTAAAATTGTCCAATCTTGACCTGGTACAGTGGAACCTCGGTTCACAAACGTCTCAGTCCACGATCAAATCGGTTTCCGAACAAAAAAAATCTGCTAAATGTTTGCCTCTGTTCAGGAACATATCTTCAGTGGACGATCAAACACAGCTGCCACTATTTCCCCTGCTGCGCCATTTTTTGTGTGTACGCGCATGTGCAGTCAGTCCTGCTTCTGTTCACAACCAAATCAGTTCCATTGTATGTGGTTTGTTTTGCAATTAGCCTTCTTCAGAAGTCTGGCTACTTAATTATCTCCTATGCCATCCGTTGTATTCAGATAAATCCTTGGCCAAATTCAATGGCAAATCTGCTTTCTGCAATACTGATTGTCCCCTTTTGATCTATCACAGTTTCTTCCTATTGTATCTGTCTAAAACACTTTATTGCAAAATAAAGTGTATTGCAAATGTATGGCAAAAAACAAACAAAAAACCCCAACCCTGGAAATCAGTGGAATTCCCAATAGTGACCATATTCAGGAACAAAGACCAGAAGGTAAGTAAATCAAGTAAAAAAGGTTTAAAAAAATGTCCTTGAGTCAAGCACAACTCTTAGTGACTACTAATGCAGTTTCTTGGCAACAATACAGAAGCGGCATGCCATTGTTTCCTTCTGGGAGATAAATAGGATTACTTCATAATTAACAGCTGCAGTGGTGAATGTTGCACACTATGCGGGCCATTACAGAGTTATTCAATAAAGGCAATCCTCTTCCATCATCCAGCCTAATGTCTAACGACAGTTTCCCAGCCTTCGGTACTTTTCAAGAATTGAGCAGAGTCTTCCGTGTTATAATTCCTCAAGTCATATGCTGTCAATGGATGACATAGTAAAGTGGGAAGATGTAGCAACCCTTTGAAGGTACTTCCTTATGTTTAATCGTAATTCACTCTCTATTTACCCTAGCCTAGAATGCACACCAGTCTTGCTGATGAAATCCTAGAGATTTAATAGCACATCTCTCATGCCTAGAAGTTGGGTACAAAGTAAGTTGGGAGCAAACATTCAGCCAACTTTCCTTAAATAAAATACAATTACACTGACCTTACTGAATTTTAGCGCAGTCAAAGCTTGAGTTACCTTAAACAATCAATAATCACTGTATCCATCTGGTCCTAGCATCATATATAAGATGTTCCATCTGTTCAATCATCAGATGTTTTTCTGAGATTGTCCAAGAAGCCCCCTTCTCACACTGCACAATGGGGGATAGTTAATCACTTTCTTTTGAAGGGAAGTCCTATTGATTCATTGTGGGTAGAGAAGAACTCTTCATACGAGTGACTGAAGAAGCAGCTGTAACCTCACAACTATTGCCAATAAATCCTCTCTGGTCTAGATGGCATAGGAGAGAAATGAACACATTAGCTCCCATCTTTCTATCATTGTTTACATTATCTTACACTGAATATCATTAGTCCATCTAGCCTCCTAGTACTTCCCATACCCATGAGCTTGCCAGTTTTTCAGGCATGGGTTTTCTGAGTGACACTTGGAAAAGCTGGAGGTTGAAACTAGGAGCATATATATATATGCAAAGCATGTGCTGTACCAATGAGCTGTAACCCATCCTTTAAGATAGCTCTCAGGGGGTAACTTTCTCACATGAAAAGCCTCCAGAGATAAAGGTTTTTCTTAACAAGTTGAGATTCATTAACTTTGAATGTGAATGAAGACCCCAGCTCCTTTCCTCATGTGCACATCAGTGGTGGGTTGCTGCTGGTTCGGATCAGTTCATTAGAACCGGTAGCGGAAATTTACCCCCGCTCACCAAACCTGGGAGCGACAGCTGGCTAGCCCCCAAACTGGTACTCTGGCCTGAAATTGGTACTCTGGGATGAAATTCCCTTGAAAAGAACCCTCTGCGCATGCGCATGCGCATGCACAGAGGGTTTTATACTAGGAAGCAATGGGAGCACATGCGCAAGAAAAAAAAACACTTTCGGTGTGACCCGAACCAGTAGGAAAGGTAAGAGGAACCCACCCCTGGTGCACAGGCATTATGCCATACTAATTCATAAAAAGGCTGATTTTAAAAGACTTGCAAATTCCTCAGGTAATCACACCTGGCCAAACTTGTTTGAGCTGCATGGAGGTGCCCACAACATCACCTTTGACTCAACTTTGATTTAATTGAAGGGTATTTCACAGGATATTTTACATTGTTTTTAATTTAATTTTGTACTGCTCTTTCACACAATGGATTAAAATAAAGGTAGGCCTGTTATTTATGATGGTTGTCATAAACTCTTTTTTAATATCAGCCGTACTTTTGAATGAGGACATTTGACATGACCTTGGAGCTTGCAAAGAGAAACTTTTGGGAGGATAAACATCCTCATTTACAGCACATTTTAATCACATCACTGTCTGCGAAATATTGTCACCCATTGATTAATATGTATTTGAACAGAAGATGTATGATGCCATCTGGATTTTTAGGGTTGCATGAAAAATTATACCTTAAAATAATGATGTTCAACCATTCAGAGAGTGAAAACAATGGAAAAAGCATTGTCCACCTCCTCAAAAATCATTGTAAGAACTTCAATTCTATATGTAACTATTAGTTTCCAGATACTGTTTTGGAAAGATGTGTAACTGAGAAGTACTTCGCATTTTAAACAATTTAATCAACATAAAGGTTCAGTGGAACCCAAGTATTTTCCCTAAATATATATGTTACATTGAAAAAAAGGTTAAAAATGCAAACAAATATGATATAAAAAGAAAAGGAATGTGTTTCTTATATTACATATACATTATTATATTTTATCATCACATATTATTTCTAGGGCAATTACAAAATTCCCATTTTCATAAATTTAGCAGAGAAAACCTCTCCAATTCACATAGCCCCCTTTTTACTGCTCAACCATAGCTAATAATCTGGATGGAAAGTTGCTCAATTATTCTGTGTTATTTGTAAAGTGGGAATGTATGAAAATAAACGCTCCGTGCATTTTCTAGCAATTAGGATGTGCTCAGTTGTTATCGTGTTCTTTAATCATATCTTATTATACATGACATAATGTATAAAACACTATACTTCTTCTGCTACATAAGTGGCTTGATTCCTTGGCCTTATAGCAATATAACTGATCTACTTCTGTTTTATGAGTATGGACATTTCCCGTTTGCTGAATATTTGGTATTTGTATTACTATTACATTAAGATACTTAGGACAATAAACTGAGTGGGTGATATAGGAAGGAAGCTTAAGAAAAGCTTCAGTAGGCTTCTTGGTTCTGTTATTTACGTAAACAAATACATAAATGTTTGTGTATTTTTGAGTAAAGAATAGAGAGTAAAGAATTGAGTAAAGAATAGAGTGATGAACCTCTAATAGGTTTCCATTGATGGTTGAGATGATCAAATTAACCTGTTTGTTTAGCAAAAAGGCATCTGAGTTCAGATTTACCCTGCAATTATCTCAGAGAAATCATTTAGCAAATGTCTTGACTTAGCAAATGTCAAATGGAAATGAGGAGGAGGAGGAGGAGGAAGAAGAGGATTAACTTGCACTACCAGCATAATTCTGAGGGAGTGGGTTCAAGAGGTCGTTTGAATAAAGGAATAGGAGTAGGAATATTCTTCATTCAAGCCAAGTGTGATTGGACACACAAGGAATTTGTCTCCGGCGCATAAGCGGTTTGTACATACAAACCACAAAGTGGTAAATCATAGATCCTAAATCGTAAGAATCAATCATAAATCATAAGATACAAACAAGGGGTAATTCATAAGATACCAATAGGAGAAAATAGGAAAGATAAGAAAATAAGATGAGAAGGATAATAGCAATGCAGCCCTATTACATGGGCAAATCTCTTTAGGCATAAAACAGTGCTGAGGGAATTAGGTGTTTAGCAGAGTGATGGCAAGGGGGCGGGGACTGTCTTTCTGTGTTCAGTTGCTTTGGCATGCAATGCCCTGAATAAAGTATATATTATTGGGAGCCAATTCCAAAATTAGGCAATCCTTAATCTTTGTTTTGAAATTAATTACTCTTGTTAGCAATGTGTTTTTGATATCAGAAGATGATATTTCAGTCAGAATGAGTGAAGAATGATATCATTCATGAGAATGATATCAGAAGATGATATTTTCTGGTCAGAATGAGACTTCCAACATGGCTGACAGTTTATTCTTTATACAACATGAAGAAATGGAAGGGTATGATATATAACAGAGACTTACCATAAATGCAGAACAATCTTAAACACCGCCACCTACTGACAAGGTGATTTTATGGTATAAAATTTGATGGTCTATTTTAGTTTTTGCTTATACAGGTAATCCTCGATTAGTGACTGCAGCTGATTCTGGCAACTCATTGAAACCATGACTCTGCCTATGACCTTGTTTCAGCTTTGCTTTGCTTTGCAGACCTGAAAAGGTCATAAATGTGAGGAAACGGTCTCTATGCAAGGCAGTTGCTAAATAAGGACTACCCATATAACGGTGTAATCACATTAGTCTAACAATTCTTGTCTACAGAAATGTACATTGGGAAATTTGAATCTTTGTCTCAAACTGTGAAAGCTTAAAGACAAACCTATCCCCACGCGAATTACCATAGTTGGCCTCCCAGGTTTCATGTAAATCTCTAGTTAGCTATCTTCCTCCTTCCCTTCATATTAGGGAGGACGTGAGCCCTGGCAAAAAAATTTTTAAAGGGCCTCTGGGACTACAAAGAAGTCATGATACTACTGGAATGAGTGAGATCAAAATTCTGTCAATTTTTCTGAAGGTTTGGAGATTTAGTGGATGAAATAAGTGTCTTAAGGCTGAAGGAATCCAATTTATTTCACTGTAAAAAATGGGGGAAATCACCCAAATAGGTGAGTTCTGGGCTTAAAGGGATAAAATTATTATTTTAAGACCTGCAAGGGTTTGTTTCTCTGCCTAGATGCATTCCTCAATTCTCTGGTTACCCTGGAAAGTACAAAGGTGATGCAAATGTGTGTTGCCTACTCCAGCTTAGGAGACAGGCTGCCCAAGAATCCACCTAGGTTTCAGGTTTTTTGGATGTAGGTCCAAAAAAAACCAGGGAAGCAAACAAATATGGAACATTAATCAGGAATACCTAAAAAATAATGAGAAGCTAAATTAAGAGGAACTAAGGTGAAAAAGATCCGGATCACTCTTGTGAAGAAAAAAATAGTTTTGTTCCTTAATTCCCTACTGCTCTGTTCCTCCTCAAATACCACGTCACTCATATGAATCTTGAATGAAAAGGACTTTTTAGATTTATAAACGTACGTTACACACTCAGTTTCCTAAATAAACTACAGAAGTTAATGACAGATTTTGAGCTAATATATCCATAGATCCCAATTACTTTACTGAATTATTGATGGCACCTTTATAGTAGTTAGGAAAATATACCCTCAGCCCTATTCTTCAGTGTACATAGAGTGGATGTGATGGTAAAAGATGTCGCCTAGTTGCCTCACATTCTTATAGACTTACAGAGATGAAGAGGGCGGTGTTGGTCATTAAATACAAGAATCCAAATTAAAGTAACTCTGACAGATCTGTCTCCACCAGCAGACATCCAGTGAAGAGGGACCAAGCACTTTTCCAGGTAATTGGTTCACTGCTGAGTTGCTAGTACTGTAAAGAACTTTTTTCTAACATTCAATTGGAATTTAACTTCCTGTAATTTAAAACTTTTACTCCATGTCCCACATCCTGAAATGAGAAAGTATAGCTCTTGACTTTCTATGTGGCATACCATCAAGTATTTGGTGAGTGCAATCGTATGTCCCATCCGTCTTCTCAAAAATAAATGTAACCAGATTCTTCAGTTAGACTTGATTTTTAGTTGATTGATCATCCTGTTTTCCCTTCTCAGAGCAGATGCGAAGTTTTTCTCAATTTTTATTGGATTGTACTCGGATATGGATTCAAAGCACAATATAGCAGAATGATTATTTTCTGCAATTTGGACACTAAGTATCTGTTGAATCAGTCTAAAGCAGGGGTATCAAACTCAAGACCCAGGCGCCAAATCCGGCCTGCAAGGTGCTTAGATCTGGCCCACAGGGCCGCCTTATAAACAGCAAAGCATCAGCCCGCAACCCTTTGTTGGCAAAAACTGAGCTCAGGCCCTCCCGAGCTCTATTTTCACCGGCAGAGGGTTGCAGGAGGCCACCGCAGTCAAAAACAGAGCTCGGGAGCCCATTTTCACTGGCAGAGTACTCGGGTCACCACAGAATCCCCGATACAAGTGAAGTTAAGTTGGCCACGCCCACCTCAGCCATGCCCGCCCCATCCCCTCGAGGTGAAACACAACCCTGATGCAGCCTTCAATGAAATCGAGTTTGACACCCCTGGTCTAAAGATTCATTTGACCTTTTTTTGCAGTCACATCACACAGCTGATTCCTGTTCAGTTGGTAATCACTGGTATTCTAAACTCTTTTTCACAACTGCTACTATCCAGCCAGATATTTTTCATCTGTGGAACCTATAGGTGTCTTAAGTGAGGAACTGCACATTTGTGGTTCTTAAAATGCATTCAGTTACTTTCAGGCTATTTCTGTAACTTCTCAGAATCTTGAATGTCATTTCTGTCTTCTAGAGCATTAACTCATACAACCACTTATGTGTCACCTGTAAATTTGATAAATAATTCCTTCTACCTCTTCATCAAATTATTAATGAAAAATATTGAAGAGCAGAGGTCATGGAGTTGAACCTTATGACATGTTACTCAATACTTTTCTCCAGTTTCATGTTACTCACACTATTTAAACTTAATGTTCAAGCAAGCAATGGATCCACTTAATTGTCATGCTATCCAGAACTTTCTCAAGGTTGTTTCCCTATCAACCCTTGCTAAGAAAGGACAGGAAGAAAATAAAAAACTATCTCAAAAATGAACTTTTCCACACTTTTCAATTGAAGCAAGAGTTATTACCAATACTGTCAAGATTCCCCATTGCTGCAATTTAATTATGTTTAGGTGGAATTCCAAATCAATACTTATTCCTTGATAGGAATATATAATCAAGCTGAGCTCTATAAAGTTGCCTTATGGAAGCCAAGTATATTTCTATTTATGGAGGAACATTATTTTTAAGAAATGTGTTATTATGTTGTTGGATTAACTGTTGCCTGTGGAGTAAAAAGCAAGCAACGGTAAAAACAACACTGCTTTGCTAGGGGAATATTTGAAACTGCATTAGCGCGGTCCCTAATATTGTATGAAGCTGTCATGGGTGAATTAAGCTAGGGGTTCATAACCGGTACTGGTCCATGGCCAATTGGGAACCAGGACACGCAAGCAGCTGGTGAGTATGCAAAGCTTCATTTGCACATGCCCGGGTTTAGGTTGTGCACACAAAACTATTACTTCCCCTCCAGAAGTGGGTTCTAAATGTTCTTACTGCCAGTTTGCTCAGGGATACGATGCGGCTGCGCATGCATGTGCAGTTCTGCGCATGCATGTGCAGTTCTGCACATGCGCAGAAGCAAAATCCAAGATGGCGGTGCCTATGGTGTCACTGAAAGAACTGGCTCAGGGGTGTGGCAGGCCCAGACTGCTAACGGTGCTACCGAACCGTGCCGGTAACTTATTAACAGTTTGGTAGAACCGTTACGAACTCACCTCTGCTCCCATCCTTGCCGCTTCCACCACTGCCACAGCCGATCCATGGAGCCAAAAATTTTGGGGACCTTGGAATTAAACAGTTTAATACCTCTGGCTTAGCACATCATTATTCCATGTATGTTTACAAGTGTATTCATCAGCTATATCTGTGGAAAACTACTTTTCATATATCTTCAGTAAATTAGGGTACAACACATAAGGAAACCTGATTTTTTGCTGACAATTGTGATTATTTGAAATGCTGGAGGGTTTTGTTTGTTTGCTTTTTGTTCTGGTGTGTGATAGAAATGTCTTGAATACATTAACTCAAGTGTAACCGGCCTTTTTTTCCCAGACTTGCTTAGGGTACTGAAGTTCAGCATTATAAAATGTGAAGTGGGTTCACAATTACCTCTCTTGTAAAACAAATCAAGTCTTCTAGTTCTTTTTAACACATTCTCATGGTAGTATCAGATCAACCATTCTGTCTCTGCAATAATCAGGTTCCTCCTACCAGATATATAAATATTTACTTCTAGGCCATGTTCCATTCGCTGCTGGATCTGAATTTTCACTAAATTCTTTGTGGTATCTCTCCTCAACATGTCATCAATGTTTGGCAATATATACTATTTCAAAACAATTACATTAAGTCATGGAATGTAGTTAAGAAGGGCCCGTGAAGATGGGAGAAACTACCATTCTCATGGATGGGGAGAATCTCTGTTATTTTGTTTCGGGCAATATTTATTCTGCCAACTGATGTGTCATTTAAGCAATGGCACAAAAATATTTTTTTGATCTGTATGGCAAGAGAAAAAGGCAAGGATTAAATATAAAGTCCTCAAAGGAATGAGGATTGGGATTACCCGATTTTAAACTCTTTTTTGGAACTACCTGTTAAGTTTGAGTCAAAGAGTAGGTGCTTCTGAGAAAGAAAGAAAGAAAGAAAGAAAGAAAGAAAGAAAGAAAGAAAGAAAGAAAGAAAGAAAGAAAGAATTTCAGTGTTAGATCATAATCTGAGGTTTGGCTAGCACACTTTTCTAAGGCATGATAAAGTAAAAAATTAATGTAATTAAAAAAACTACTATGTCAGAAGTGCCATATTGAGAATATGGAATAAATATAAACCCAAAGTGCCTTTATGGATCTCAGCACAAGAAGCATTTTATAGGAAAGAAACAGCAGGTAAAGAGACATGGTTAGCTTACTGAGATTGTTAGAACAAGAACATAAGGAATATAAGATGAAATCAAAAGAACAATTGGTTGCAGAAGGATTTAATTATCAATGGTCTTAATATTCTTTTGAAAAAAAATGAACTTGTGATTTATACAGTAGGTTTCATAATTAGAATGGGTAGAATATGATGTAACCTTGGAGAGAGAGGATAAAATATTTATGGTTTTATAACTGCGGTCAAAAAGATTGGAAGCTGATTTTTATAAACTTTTTTTTTTTGCTTTCTGCTTCTTCTTTTTCCAATTTTTACTTATTCATTGGTCTATTTTTTCCCCTTTTCTTATATTTTTATATATTTTTATATTTTAATCTTGTTATAAAAATGCAATAGCAATTATACTAAAAAAATGGGAATTCTGATCAGAAGGGGTTTAGGGATTACAGTAGATAAAGAAAGAAAGAAATCCTAAGGATTTAAGTGACACTTGAGGATGATTTCTATATTTAAAATAGCTGTGTATTCTGGATTGCCAGTAATTACACTGGAATCTAATAGCTAGATGGACCTCTGGATTCCAGAAATTCCCAATTAGGATTGTATCTTCAGAAAAATCATTATCTAGATCAACTGATTTTCAGCAAAAGCCAATGTATTCTTATCACACTTCAAGTTCC
Organism: Pseudoxenodon macrops; assembly: GCA_032467955.1. Taxonomy (NCBI): domain Eukaryota; kingdom Metazoa; phylum Chordata; class Lepidosauria; order Squamata; family Pseudoxenodontidae; genus Pseudoxenodon; species Pseudoxenodon macrops. The sequence continues at coordinate 13,685 of JANHFT010008269.1, read as the reverse complement.
CTTACTTAAATACTATAATAAAATTAATTAATTAAGCATAATATGCATTTTGTAATAGTAGTATAAAAACTAAAGGGCTAAGATAAATAGTGCAAGAAGTAAGAGATTCACACATTTTTTTTAATTTAATGATTCTTACATGATGCCATATAGTAATGCATGAAGTCAGTTGATGACTGGAGGACAGTAAGTTTTTATCGGGACTTAATTAATTAGATGTAGGTTTTCTCATCTGTTATTCAAATTAGGTTAATTATGTGTATCAGATTTGTTCGTAAGACCTTTTTCTTTCAAATTGTGTTATAGTTAAGGTATATAGAATTTTGCAGTATTATTGGTTTACATAGCCTCGGAATCTAAGTAACATTGAATTCTCCTGTAAAATTCTTCTGATTATGCTTAGTTTGCATATGGTGTATGACAAAAGGACATTCTCCACTACAGAATACTGACAGAAAGTCTTCTCATGAAAATGAAGGAGACATTTTGAATGGTCAAGTATATCTGTAAAACTGTGGAGACTAAACTAGATAGCTCTGTGATGAAGTAACTTTAAGCTTTGAGGTTGGGGGCTTGTACATGAGAGGAAGAATCATAGTACTTTTAAAAAAAAATTGCCACATGATAATACCAAAAGAGAGAATGGATCATATATCATTTCATGCCTGGGGCCAGCAAAGCAGCATAGGCTTTGTAGTAGTACTAAAAATACTATCAGATTAGCTTTGATTCCTGGTGATAACATGGACATCACCATGCAGTTTTATTTTGTAATAATACTTTTGATTTTATTTATTTATTAATTTATTTGTCAAGCATGTATAAGACAACAGATATAAGTATAAACATGATCATGAATACAGGAAATGGATTCGAATAAATGGGGTCAGTAGGTCAGGGATGGTAGGCACGTTGGTGCTCTTATGCACGCCTCTTACAGACCTCTTAGGAATGGGGTGAGGTCAACAGTAAACAGTCTAAGGTTAAAGTTATGGGGGTTTGAGGATGTTACAACAGAGTCAGGTAGTGCATTCCAGGCATTGACCACTCTCTTGCTGAAGTCAATTTTTTTGCAATCAAGTTTGGAGTGGTTTACATTAAGTTTGTATTAGTGGTGAAATCTACTTACTTTCCCTACCGGTTACGAAGCACGCGATTCACCTGTGTCATACGCACTTTTTCATCCACTGCGCATGCGCAGAGGATAAAAACAACCAGAAATTGTTCAGGCGGGTGGGCGGAGCCTTGTGCAATGGCCGCCACTGGTTCTCAGAACCACCAGCAGCCACTGGTACATATTCAACCAGACCGAGTAGGTAGCATTTCACCACTGGTTTGTATCTATTGTGAACTATTGTGAGTCTATTGTGAATATAAAATACCAGTGCACTCAGCCTCAAAAGCTTTAGATACCATCACTATAAACCTCCAAAAATATTACCAGAGGAAGTTGTGTTGTTATTGCTGTTATTATTCTAATATAAATAACACTAGAAAAATTTAACATCTAATATATTGTTTAATAAGGCTTTAGAAAAATCATGAAACAAATGACAAAAGGGTAAATACATTCATTATATTTAATTTAAATTGCCTTCAAAAATCAATGAAATAAAATCAAATTTAGCCTTTATTCCAGGCCAGTCAGCTTTATTTATAGAAGCATCCCTGAAGAAGACATTAGCAAGCAAAGAACAATCCTAAATTTAGTAAAAACTTCTAATTTAGAGAGACTGGAGCAGTTGAAGATGAAAACAAGTCTTCTGTGCAAAGCTTCAAAGAACTGGGCATGTTTGATGTGGACAATAAAGAATTCAAAGAATAAGAAAATATTCTTCTAGTAACTCAGAGATTCCTGTCTTAGTTAAAAGATAGAATTTCTGCTACCCAGTGTCAAGGATTATATCTTATTGTTTTATGTTGATCTTGCCTCCCATTTTGCTTCAGAATCAATACTGTGCAGTAAAATTTCTAGCCAATTGGGTGAAAGACAATTTCAATGTTTCTTTTAATTTTCAGTGGTGAAATTCTTACAGGCAGAGTGTGGTGTTCCTGCGCTTCTTTAGTTACATGATAGACAAAGTTATGTGTGTAACTGTCCTGTTTTCATGTCAAGCATCTCTCCAGGATTCTCCAGCTCCTAGGTATTCCAACATCTAGTACTCTGATGGCAAACCTATGACATGCTTGCCACAAGTGGCACACGAAGCCATATCTGAGGGCATGTGATGGTCTAAGGGCATGCATGTACACACTGGCCAGATGATTTTCAGCCTTCCAGAGGGCAGTGGGAGGCCATTTTCACCCTCCCCAGGCTGCAGGAAAGCCTCTGGAGCCTGGGGATAACAAAAAAACTGCCCAACAGGACTACCAGAAGTCCAGAGGCTTTAGTGAGGCCTGCGTGCATGCGCAGGGGACAGCAGGAGGTGGTTGTGCACATATGTGTGTGGGGAGGGTATTGCATTATGGGTGTGGGCACAGGTGCACCCACTATCACATACGCATGCGCCCTTTTTGCATCTGAGCAAAAAAAGATTCGCCATCACTGATCTAGTATATCAGTTAATCGGGAGGCCATTTCCCTTGTGGATTTTCCTCTCCACATTTAGAAATCTGGATAGCCAAGAAGTTTCCAAAGTGTTTGGAAGGTGCGAAACAATATTAGCAGTAGTCCCCTTCATCCTGCCAACAATGAAATACATTTTAAAAATGCCATGATTAAAGATACAATGATAAAGTGGGCAAAAAAATTCACCTATAATATAGAATTGGAGAAATGGGAAATGATGTGGAAAACAAAAATAAACTTGACAATGGCAATGGCATTCAAGGAAAACCAGTGGAAGATGTTTTATAGATGGCATCTTCCACCTGCCAGGATTGCTAGGATGTTCCCAAATAATTCACCAAGGTGTTGGAAGTGTAAAAAATGGTATGGAACATATTATCACCAATGGTGGACATGCCCATCTGCAAAAAAATATTGGATTAGGGTTTGAAAATGGTTGCAAGACATAACTCATCAATCAATAGAATGGAGGCCAGAATTATACCTGTTAGGAATAGTTAATAGGAAATATAATAAGGACATACAATATTTGACGTTACATATCATTTGCAATCCCCTTGTTGCGTTGCAGTGGTTAATAGAGCCAGAAAGTTCAGGACAAGTATTTTTTCTTTGATCACAGCCCATAATTAATGTTGTTAATAGTCAGAAACATATCATTTGCAAAGCAACTATGCAATATCAACTAGAAATAAATCATTTCAAGCAAGACAGCAGAATGATACTTCAGTCAACTTATATGATTTGATAAGTCCAATTATGGTTTATCAAAGAAAATATTTGTTGGTTCCCCATGCTGGTATATCAACGGAAACCATAGATTAATCTTTTAATATTTGTTCAGTGCAAAGTTGCATAGTCAGTATGCAACATATAGCACCTTAGATGTTCTACTCATATATGGCTCCCGTTATTTGAAAATTAATGTAATCCTTAATTGTGCATCCTCCCTTTAGTTTATTGTCTGAAGAATGAACTCATATTTTTATTATTATTGTTTGGAATATGCCAGCAGAAACAAACAATTGGGCTTTTCTGCAGCACATTCTTTAACAAGTAGAGTTGAAGCATTTTTAATTTGTTAGATAAACCCTCTTGCTGGGGGGGAAAAGCAAACACAGCATTGACAGCACTTCTTTAGTGATCATTAAACCATGTCTTACCTTGTTTTATTATGCAGCTGGCTCAATAAATTATTCAATACCTCAAAAGAGCCCTTAGGCTAAGCAGTAGTGACTTACTAGCAGGAGAGAGGAAAAAACCGCCACTCTTAATTAATTAATAACACTTTTATATTAATATTACCTAGTTTTTAGGTTCCTTTCAAAGATAAAAAGTATGTGAGATGTAAAAATATTAAAGTATTAAAGAAATAGCTGAACAGTAATGAAAACTGTCGTGCAGTCATGTTTTATTTCACTCCTCAGACCAAGTGATTTATAATTTTTGAAGCATTTCTGAGACAGTAACCTGTGAGCATTTATTTTAGATAACTTTTAGGCAGATTTACTATTAGATAAAAATACAGAAAATGAGTAACTAATTGCAAGAGGAAAAATGAGAAGATATTTTCCCTTTAATGTAATTGAGACTAGTTTTAATCTTATCAAAGGATAAAACCATTGAACACAGTGAAATTTACATCTGAATTAATATGCAAGGGATTGAGTTCTTAAGTAATCATTGCAGAATGTCTTAATATAAACGAGTTTTAAATGGCTAAAACTCTCATTAATCTTTACCATAAAATGCAGTAGAACAATGACTTGGAAGATCTGGTTACTCTCCTCAAACTGGCTCTTTTAATAGTTATTTGAATGCACAATTTTGTATAATACCTGTGCAATACAATTAATATTACTAAGCAGGAGGGAAAAAATTGTCTTGTCTTCTGATCCTTCCTGTATTAATTTGAGCACTGATATTTGTCCATATTGCAACCATATGTCCTATATTACTCATACTTCCTGCCATTGGCATGTGATTCCATGTATTTCTAATCAATACCTGAGCCTCAGTATTACAGAATAAAATCAGAAAACTTTTATCTCTGATAAAAATCTCCCCAAACCATCTTTTTTATTCACAATATTACTATGACACACAAGAAAGAAATGCTTATAAACATTAGTCCTTGCACTCACTGATTTTGTCTTTATACTTTTGATACGTGACTTGCATAGAGAGGTTTCCTCCTGAACTTTATTGGCATGGACACCTAATAGAAGCATCTATTTGCAAGAAAGCTTGATTTCTAGGACAACCACTACAAACAGAAGGCAGTCATAGACCCTTAAGAATTTGTACACATTTAGCAGTCCTTTGAAAATTGCTTAACCATGGGATATCAAGTACCAGAGACTAAATCTATCTCAGTATATTAAAAAGAAGAAGTATACTTTAAAGGGACCAGTTTGGAGGGAGTTTTTCCTGGAAACCGCTATAGAACATAGAGCTGGAAGGGACCTCAGAAGCAGGAAATCTTATACCATCCCAGTGAAATGATTGTCCAGTTTAGAATGAAAAGACTGAGCAGAAATAGCAGTTGATGTCTCCATGCAATCAAAGTGCAGCTACATTCAGATGCCAGATAGTGCTTCTGTATAGACAAGGCGGATACGGAACCAGTGGAAAGTGCAAATTATTCTATTCTGACAAAGCAAAAGCAGTTAAACTGCTACTTAGGAGTGTGTGTATAAGCATGTACCCTTGCACAGGGAAAATTGTAAAAAGTGGAAAACTTAGGAGATACACAAATGTGGAATGATGAGAGGTAGAAGATACTCTTTCCTTGGCCAAAGAGCTTTATGGGGAAAATTAGCTTTGGGAGGGAAAAGGGGGGGGGAATCCAGAGGCACCAATTGGAGCTTTGGTAGCTGACTAGACTGAAAGTGATTGTTTTGCAAGCAGAAAGCAGTAGTACTGTATTCAATAACAAATGAGTTATTTTTTATTTAGAATGATTGCATTTAATATAAGTAGATTTCCTGATTCCATTTTTCATTTTTACCTCTGTTAACTATGGACCAGAGAGGAATCAGAACTTTGATAAAGTGGAGAAATCTGCAGCAATGAATTACTGACAAAACAATTGTTTGAATTCCTATTAGTCTGACAATCAACTCTTACATCAGCACTAAGAGTTCTCTAGCTGGGCTTTTCTTGTATTCCAAATCCGGCAGACTTTTGAGAGACCCAGGGAGAGAAATATATATAATAATATCGTCAGAAGAAATAAATTAAGGCTAAATACATAATAGCAATTGTCTTGAAACCCTAACTTTGCCCCACTATGTATTCAGGAGAGTGATTGGCTTTCTTGCTGAGAGGGACAGTGGGAGGAGAACAGATAGCAGAGAATCATCAATCTCAACTACTGCCCTGAATGATCTCTTATTAAATTGTGCAAGTGCAGCAACATTGCCTGACCTCACTACTGAAATGTAAACCTGGGTTGTGGAGGCAGCGCAGCTTATGCTGAAAAACCCAGCTTAAGAACAGAAAATGCATATTAATGGGGTCATGGGGCACAATATGTAGAGACAAAACCTTATAAGTAATTGTACTGAGCCTTGTAGAGGATATGGTTGCTTTAATGCTTTAAGAATTAGAGTTACTGCATACTAACAAGAGATTTGGTAATGGGAGGTATTATTATACTTGTTCTCCTGTTTATTTCTGATGGTTTCTAAATTTTTAGCCCTTCAATGCGGTAACTTACTGTTTATATGGATCGAAAGGGGAAATCTGTTTGCTCTAGCTCTAAAATTATTATAATATTGAAGTTAAAAACAGCTATGAATGTTGAAAATTGTCCTGAGTCTGAATATTTTCTCTTATTTTCCCTACAGGGAAGCAGCACGCGAGTGCCGCAGGAAGAAAAAAGAATACGTCAAATGTCTAGAAAACAGAGTAGCGGTCCTTGAAAACCAAAACAAGACATTAATTGAAGAATTAAAAGCACTTAAGGACCTCTATTGCCACAAATCAGATTAATTTTAATTCCCCATTTTTTGTTTGTTAATGGGGGAAAAGACTGGTTTGGTGATAGCCAAACAGACAAAACGAACTTTTTATTTTCTAAGCATTTTTTTTTCTTTTTTTACATACACAACTGTCTGAAAGCAACTAAGGAATTTGATTCATCTGTGCTTGGCATTAAACTGTGAATGTTGCACATCTGCCTTCAGTTCTTCGCCTCCTGAAATCGATTTCATCACAGTACACCCTGATTCTGAAGAAAAAAAGCAAACTTCCTCTTCAAGAAATAATAATCTCCATTTGTGAAGTTACACGAGTTGGAGGTTTATTACAATAATTTCAAGAGTCAGCATAATCTCATCTGAATGCCTTATTGTCACCCTGGACTTTTGCCCTGAAATACTCAATGGGCCACATATATAACCAAGGTATGATGTACTGAGGTGGCTGTGGTTGCCAAGTTATTGCATAATTTCAAATATACATTAGCAGTTGTATAGTTAGCATCTATATGGTGGGATAATGCCAAAGGAGGTGCATTTCAGGTATACTAACCATAGAGGAGTGAGCTGAAGAAATCAAGGAAGAGGCAAGTGGGACAATTATGAACCCAATCCAATTTTTGTACAAAAAAAACCCCACTTACCGTATTTTTCGGACTATAAGACGCACCAAGATTTCAAAGAGGTAAATAAGAAAAAAAAGTTTTTGTCCTCCCCGGCCCCAAGAGCAGTCTGCAAGCCTTCCAAACACTCTGTACACCCTGATTTTTGCAAAAATGGACCCATTTTTCACCCGTTTTTGCAAAAAAAAGGGGTGTACAGAGGGTTTGGGAGGTCTGCAGATTGCTTCTGAGGGCTGAGGGAAGGCAAAAACGCCCCCGTTTTCCACCCCTTTTTCACAAAATGGGCGGTTTTGCCTTCCCCCCAGCCCTCAGAAGCAGTCTGCAGACGTCCCAAACCCTCTGCGCACCGGTTTTCGTCAAACCAGGCCTGTTTTTCGCCTGTTTTTGCAAAAAATGGGGCATGCAGAGGGTTTGGGAAGCTTGCAGACTGCTTTTATAGGCTGGGGGAAGGCACAAACAACCCTGTTTTTGTGAAAAATAGCCCATTTTTTGGGCCGCTTTTCGCCTGTTTTTTTCCAAAACGGGGGAGTTTTTGCCTTCCCCCAGCCCATAGAAACACTCTGCAAGCCTCCCAAACCCTCTGTGCACCCTGTTTTTGAGAAAGACAGGCCCATTTTTCGCAAAAATGGGATGCAGGAGCAGGGCTTCAAGAGGCCAAAATTGCTGTATTCAATATATAAGACGCACCAATATTTCCACCCTCTTTTATGGGGAAAAAAGGTGTGTCTTATACTCCGAAAAATACGGTGTTTTCTCTATTGTTTTAATAAGCTTTATGTAGCCAGACTTCTGAATTCAAATGACAACTATCACTTTATACTTGGTTGGGATGTGAACTGGTAGGAAGCAATATAGTAGTATATGTTTAAGATGGGAACATAATAGTACATTCATTACTAATTCCTTTTTCTGTATCCAAAAGCAAGATTATCCAAGGTAACAATTAGAAGCATAGTTAGCATAATGCACACTTTGGAAAAAGAAAACTTACAGCTATCCTAATTGTATCATGCAAGTAATAATTTTGAAACTTTGCCTCTCAAAACGTTTGACTTTTTTGTTTTGCTTAAAACCTCCTTTGATATATCTTTAAAAAGAAGTAAATTCATTCTCTGTTGCATCATCTGCATGTATAGTGTGGATATGATAAAAAAAAAATTTGTAAAATCCTACCTATTGTATATTCAGATGCTGTTACATTTATCCACTGGACACATTTATCAAACACATTTAATGCCGTCTACAATTCATTTAAGCTGCCTAATATCAATAGGCCTCCTTGTAATTTAAGATTCTAATATATAATGCCATATGCATTATATATCTTTGCCATATGCAAAGATTTTAATCAGATTTTGGAGAAGCAAATAAAAGAATCTGGCAGCCATGAGAATAGTAAATCTTTTGAAACCATTAGAATTTTTTTAGTGAAAAAAACATATCCTAGAGTTCATTGGAGCCGAGGATCCATTAGGGTCAGAATGGGATTGCATGGAGACAATTGTCTAAGCCCAGTCATTATTTCAATGTGTATGTATGTATGTATATACACACACATAAACTATTAAAATAAACTTAAATGGTAGCTGTTCTGAAAGATAAAATACCAGAGTATATTAGGGAGAATTTATCAGGTGCATTTAACAATGTGATGATATATAGGGATTACATCATTTTTTAAAGCATTTTTCCGTGAAAAAATATTTTTTATATAGCAACAGATAAACTTTTTCTTTGTTTATATAGTAAGTCAAAACCGATTCTAGATTTGGAAAAGATAAATGTTCCACTCTCCTTTTAATTTGCTAGACAGACTTGCTTATCTTCCTCTTGGCATAAAAATAGATACCTGAACATCTGTGTAAGTAATTTATATATGGATTGTGATCTTTCATAAATTGGATGAAACAGAATGAGAGCATATAAATTAATAATTAAGTGCTGCTATTCTGAAATTTTCATTGTCTGTATCTTTAAAAAACGAATACTTTGGCCTAGCAAAGATTTGGGAATATATGCTACAGAGAGCTGAAATCCACAATTTGTAGTGCATTGTGAAATGTGTCTTCTGTTCCCTGAAAATATGGTAGAATCATGAACTCACTGATTTTGCAGAAGTCATTTTTGTAATACTGTTGTCATGGTATGTGGTATCTTTTTGTTTGGATAATTTTGAAAAAGAATCTCATAAAGCTGGCTGTTTTGGGATCACATAAATGGGTTAACTTGTATAAAAATTATGCAATAATGTAAGATTTATTTTAAAGACTTAAGTACTGGAAAAGCAACCACCATAACTCACTCCACTATTTTAACATCATTTGTAATTATTGGGTATGATTGTATTTTAGCAGATAAGCCACCAGCTGAGCAGGCTGTTTGGGGCCAGGGTAGATAAATAGCCTTTACAGCTTTTATAAGTGCTCTATGAAAAAGGCTAAATCTTGATCACTTGTAGTATCACAGAATCTATTGTACTGGTTCTATAGTAAATATAAAATTTACATTCTGAGATTTTTCACCAGCAATAACACAACATTTCAGTTCACTTTATTTATCCTGTACTGAGTTACTTAGGCATCTGGCATTCCATATATACTTTGAATTATGTTTTAATTATCCCAAGTATAGAGCAGGTTGGTTCCAATATGTGTTTTGCAAGTAACAGCCAAAATGAACGGGATAGTACAACCCTCAGTTTGTATATTACTAATTTATTGAGTTAATAAATTTATTGAATAGTTAGTCTCTCTTATACACTTGGCCCCTTTGCTGCATAACAAAAATTTTGTTGAGTTTATTGACAGATTTAACTAAAACAACCGGCATAGAAAGGGCTAGCTCCATTATAGTCATCATACATAGAATTGATTTGAAGTACAGTTTCTATATTTTACAAAAGAAAAAAAACATTATTCAGGCAGTACAAATATTGCTTGAGGTGTTCTTTTAAAAGATATTCTTGGAAAGGTTTATGTATAAAGTATGTACATATATAAAATATATATACACAGTATATAATCTATAGCTCTGAGAGCTTTTAAGTCAGGAATGCTGAATATTATAGTATATTGGGGTCAGAAAAAATAGTATGTATGTGTGCAGATACATGCTTATTGTTTCTTCTCTCCACCCCTCCACCACCCCCAAATTTTGAGCTATATTATTCTGGCGCTTATTGATATGTTGTACTGTTGTTTACTTACCCATTTTCAGTTACTTTATTTCACTGCAGTTTGTATTTGTTATGATGGTGAATTATGAAGTGATAGCAACTGTTTAAAATTCCTCTTGTTCCCAAGTTCTTCACTTTGTGCTTTGTCTGTTGGGCAGCTATTCATTTAAGACAAAACAATTGGAAAACATTTGGGTTATAATGAGGGAACAAAAGTGAAAAGTGGTTGCTCAATATTTTATTTGCATAATTTTACCCAACACTTGAGTAATGGAAAGCATTGTAACTAGAATTTGAAGCGTACTTAAGCTCAGATATGTTTGGTAATTGCACTGTATGGTTGTTCTGGAATCTACCATGTTCTATAAAAGTAAGCAATTATAAAATTGCATAATGACAACTATATAATTTTATAAAAGAGGAGAGCTTTCATCATAATTATAACTAAGAACTGAAATACATGATCAGCAGATATATGTTTTATTATGGATATGTACCATTTGAGATGTTTCAGGGATGAATGTTCATGCACATTAAAAAAAAACTAGCATATTAAATGAGAAAGATGCTTTCTACTTCTGACATCACAGTTTTGATGTGTGGAAATATTCTTTTTACACAAAGATGCAAGTGTTCATTTTTCCACCTACAACCTGCAGAGGAATGGCTCAGCAGCAGATACATCTGAGTGTATTAATGTAACTTTAATGTGCTCCTGCTTATGGTGGGCTTAATATCTCTATGCTTGGATGTTGTTACTCAATGGACTCTCACGATAATCCTAAAAGACAGCTGTTTTTTTAGAGACATCTGCACAAGGCAATACCAAAGATTGAGATCTCAAGTTAGGGAGATTCCAGTAAGAAAGGTTAATATTTAATTGTTAGAATATTTGAAAGAGAAAGAAATTCTAGGGAATGAGCAATAGATATATATTTTTAAAAGCACAATATTTCCCAGTGCCAATTGAGATGAGATTGTATTAGTTACCACATGTAGTGTTTATAACATTCTTTGGGATTTCTTATGCTGTATGAATCCATGTTTGCAGATGTTATGCCTATTGATACATGTACAATACCTGAGCACCCAAAGAGTTCTTAATATTTTGAGAAGCACAGCCACCTTTGGACTGTTAAATAAAGAAATGGTGCTGAAACTTTAGCAATCTACAGCTTTGTAATGACAATTTTCATTTTGAATATAGCATAAACATGGTCAGTAATTAGATTGAATTATAAATATTGCAATCTCACATATTATTATTTTTTTAATGCAACTGTAGCCCAAAACAAGTAATATAAGTACAAGTGTATTTTGGTATTGCAGGTACTGGTTCCTATTTCAAGCCTTTTAAACAATTGTCTCTACAGTTAGGAATTCTTGGGGTTAATTCAGGATTTTTATTATGAATAATTTATACATTGTTACATCTGCAAGGAACCTCATACATCTTTTTGCATTCACTTGCCCACTTTCTCAGGGTTACTGTATATTTTAACATTGCTACTCTGTAGCATAGTTATATATAATTTATTTCTGCAATGCTAAACTTTAAAGAATGTGTCAGCAGTTTATCTCCGTACTATGTTTCAGAATATATGGCTGAAAAAAAACCTCAAGAATTTTTGGAATTGTAGTGCATTCTCAGTTACAGCATTTTAACATAATTGAGCTGTGTTTTTACATATGGTTTCTTTTAAACCCACAATGAATACAGGACACTTCAACACTCTTATGTATCTGTGGAGTCTCCTCACTTGAATGCGATCTTTTAATTGACCTGTTGATCATGTAACAAATAAAATGTTGGTGCATGCCTAAGTGTTTCAAAACAAGTATTTGCTGTACTTCAGGGGAGTATTGTATCACATTGTTACCTGAGTCTCAGATTTAGCCAGATGCATTACTGACATTCTGAAAAATGAGCTTCAAGAATAAAACAAGCTGGTTGTAATGACAAATTCATAACAAAAACTAAAGGACAGTTTTGAAATGCTTTCTATAAGTTGTACGTTATCCAAGTGCCACTCCATTTTTGGGTCATGGGCTTATTTGTGAAACAATAAATGAAGCGTTAGATCTTTAATTCCATTTAAGATTTTACTATTCAAGTATGCTTCATGCTCTAATTTGAGGAGCACCAAGGAATGGGAAAGTTGTGCAACTTCTGATCAATTTATTCTTGTTCTGTTTGGATCTCAGATTCACATAAATGTGAACTTTCTTTAGAATATTATGGGAGGAGGGACAGCTGTGCTAGTTTTATTTAATAAAATTTATTCTCCCTGTAACTGATTCTTTATCCAAAACAATCAGCAAAAAAAACAGGGTACCAAACTTTTAAAAATGTTTTTATTGCGAATTAAATTACTAAACAGAGAAATATGAACTAGAAATGGATTAAGTTAAATTGAGAATTCCTTATTTTGAAATATCCCAGTTTTAATTTTGTAATTTATCCAGTTGTTTTTGTTTTTTTAATGAGTTATACTGCATTTTATTAACATTATGTACATACTAACTGCTTTGTGTTTCAGAAGCTAGTAATTGCTTTGTATATTAAAGTGATATTTGTGAATTTGTGAAATACTGTCATAAAGTGCTTTTTTCTTACTGTAAAGTTTGTGGTATAAACTGTCATAAAACTCTTTTTACACATCTATGTGCGGATACATAAACCTGCTTTTAAAATCTTTTTGAAGTCTCTTTTTTCAGATTGGATAATATATTTAAATGGAATCACTTCCCCTGTTGGTCAATTAGTCAGTTGAGACTAAAATATAAAAAGATTAAGCATGTATTTCTTCAAGCAGGAATGCAAAAATGTAATTGGCACAGACCATGTGCAAAGCACCAAATGTTTTGCTCTTATTTGGCTATTTCATAATTGCATCTTAACTCACTGTCTTCTTTTGCCAACATGATTTGCCATCCTGTCCTTTCCCTGCCACACTACTGCCCTTTCTTGTATACACCATCCTTTCCATGCCACATTTCACTTCCTTCCCTTTGACTCCTTGCCATGCTTATTTGAAGTTGCATATATTTTCAGTGTATAAGGCAGTGATGGCGAACCTATGGCATGCAGAGCCATTTCTGAGGGCAAGCGAGGCGCTGCCCTGTAAAAAAAATGACCCAAGAGGCAAACCAGAAGTGACTTCCAGTTTGTGTGTTTGGTTGTTTTTTACCCTCCGGAGGCTCCCCTGAAGCCCCCCAGAGGGTTTAAAACGGCCCAGCAGGCAAATCGGAGTCACTTCCGGTTTGCCTTAAGGCGGTTTTTTACCCTCCGGAGCCTTCAGGACGCTTCCCTGAAGCCTCCGGAGGGTAAAAAA